>CANUEY010481606.1:0-15059 GCA_948099555.1 Croton setiger | reverse complement strand
CAGTGCTGTTTGTCCGATCTCTACTCCCCTCACACCCAACAACAACAACCCCACACCTCTTAAGATATATATATATATATATATATATATATATATATATATATATATATATATATATATATATATATATAACTTAAAGCTAGATGGAGCAGAGAGAAAGAATCAAACACACACTTACCGAGAATTCTCCTAACTTCAGCCAAATTGTTGGTAACTCCAGTAGCTGTCTCATTATGAACAATGCATACAGCCTTAATGGTATGTGCAGTGTCTTGCGCAAGTTTTTGTGCCAAAATGTCAAGATTCGCACCTTGCCCCCACTCACTTTCCACCACATCAACGTTGAATCCAAGGCGTTGCTGCTGATCAATCCACAGCAAACTGAACTGCCCAATTAAGAAAGAAATGGTCCGATCACCGGGAGATAATGTGTTAGTAAGAGCACTCTCCCACGCCCCAGTACCTGAAAACCCCAACAAGGAAAAAAAAAACAGCAAGTATTAGTTTTTCATTTAATTTCTCTTCTCAGAAACAGAGGAAACAGAGTAGTACCTGTAGTTGGGATAATAAATGGAGTCCCTGTAGTTGTCTTAAAAATCTTTTTCACATCTTCGAGAAGAGTTTTTGTCAAAGCAGGAACAGCAGGAGAACGATAATCTTCGTTGTTCCTGTTCATGGCCCGAATTACCGGCTCAGGAATGTTGACAGGCCCTGGAACAAACAGATGGTTCCTTCCCGGTCCATATACGTAGTCCATCTTCAAAATCCACCACCACCTAAATTAATTTACACCGTACTTCAATTAATCCTCTAATTGCAAAATTAAACAATTAAAGTAAAGATTTTGAATTTGATGATTACCTTTTTCTGTTGAATTGATAAAGCTGCGAAGAAATGCAAATGTTTTTTCTCTTCTGAAATAAAATAATATAGTAATAAATAATAAAAAAAGAAAGAGTCTGAATATGAATATAAAGAACAAAAGAACCAATCAAAATCATAAACCAATCGGAATTTTGAGGCTTAGAATGAAGTGAGTTAGAATTGCTACTTTGTCCCTGTGTTTTGCACAACCATAATACAAAGGGCATGGGCAAAAGGGTCAAAAGAGAATCAAATTCTACTAGTTACAAGTATGTGTTTTTATGAGGCGGAGAAATGAAAGAAGAAGATAAAGTGATAAAGGAGATGAGTGAACCAAAACCCTCTTCCAGGAATTATGGCCATACTCTCTCGCATCACAAACAACAGGTTCTAATCCTTTCTATACATTTCTTTAGCTTCTATTATTTAAAGAACACAAATAATTCAATCAATTATTTTTATCTTAATAATTGGTGGCGGTTACCAAAATTTTCAACCATTAAAAAATCCCAACCAACATCCCTCATCTCTTGTTTTGATATTTTACCTAATGTCATTGCATTACCAATGTTTTGATCCTTTCTTAGACAATTCATTTGTGATTCCTAATATGTTTTTCATCAAGTGCAAAGTAAATACAAAATCAAATGATTGAATTAGTCTTAATAAAACACTAAATGCACCTCTTTCCTCAAAAGTTGAACCATCATCACCAACATTAATAATTGATGGAAATAAGATTATCAAGTTCATCAATGCCAACGTGTCTCACTTGGACGCTTAAGACTTCTTCTTGATTAAGACCATAACCACTTGTAATCTCACCATTATTTAATGCATCTTTTAGCTTGGCTATCTCGTCGCTTGCATGCAGCTCCAACAACATTCAACAATTTTGAAACAATGGTAAAGAATGAAGCAATAAAACCATCATCATTTGCAGTTGCCGCAAGGGTTAGTTGAAGTTGGTGAGTGAAGCAATGAGCATAACATGCAAATTCATTCTCCCTCAAGATCAAGCTTATAAGCCCATTAAATTAAATTCTCCTCTCATGTTACTAGCTCCATCGTATCCTTGTCCACAAGCATTGATAAACTCAACAAATACTTAGTAATTATTTAAGTGCTTCTTTAAGTGCTAAAGCACTAGTATCATCAACATGAATAAATACCAAGAAAGCATTCAATGACATGATCTTCTTCTAAGTCAATCTTCACATAAGGTTGCTTTGAAGATTTTGTAACATTGTCATGATCATGCTCTAAAGGTTTTCTTTTTATAAGAAATTTATCCATGAACTAGCAAAATAAAAATTAATTTAGAAAAATTAGCACTTAAACTTAAAATTATATAATTAATTTTCCTAATGCATTTTGATTTAAAGAAAAAATAACTCAAAAATAAATGAAACTAACCACATCAAGAGTCCTAACTCTTGCAAAAGCTTTCAATTTCTTAAACTCGAAAACGGGAACAATAGGTAAACTAGGTTTTCTTTTTTTACTGTAGATGATTTGGTGAAGTGAAGTGGCAAAAGATGAAGTTATAATAACCAAATTGGGTTTCATTATTGAGTTATGAAAAGAGAAAAAAAAAAGAATAAGTTTCATTATTGGGCCTTTATTTAATAAGATTTTACATTATCTTTTATGACTTAGCTTGTCTTTTTCGTAGAGTGTTAGTAAATGGTGTGATTAGTCCAAGTAGGTTGATTTTTCTTCTCTTGAAAAAATAAAGAAAATAGTTTAGTGTCATGCTATTTATATTTTAATAATACTCTCTCAATCTTTTAATAAGTAAAGGAGGGAGGGATGGATTACTATTAAACTTCATTTGTTATATTTGAATTTATCATTTAATTTAATGTTGGTATTGTGAAATTAAAGCTTCTTATTGTACTAAAAAAAGATGTTATAAAAGCCAAATAAATTGTTTTTTCCTCAAAAAGAAAGTCACCAGTTGAAGATTAGAACAAAAAAACCATCATGATCAAATATTTAATTGTGTATATAATAATATTATGTAATTCCTTTAGCAACTAGCAAGATAACACACTATTTTATCAACACTGTATTTTCTAGACAAGTTTTATTAACATTTTTTATTTACAAAGATATATTTTTATTTATATAATGAATGGAACTACTATTCAATATCTCTAATAAAAAAAAGTTATTTACATCAGCAATACCCTAACTTTGGTTAATGCTAATTTCAATTTGTAATAAAAAGGTACTCAGTTTTAATTTTTGTAACAATCTGGAAATCACCAAGTTATAAGAATCAAACTGTAATTTCCATCATTTCTTCCTTGGGTGGGAACACTCAAATAAAAAAGAATGCTAGAAGACCAAAATGAAATTTGCCGACAAGAGATAAAGCAAACAAATATATCATATTTTCTATGGCTGATGCACCGAAAAATGATAGAAACTATTTGGCAAAATTTTGCATTGCCAGAAACGGCAACAAACTAGCCAAAATTTGTCTAAATGTCAATTTTGATCAAAAGATTTCAAATATGCATTAAAAATTCTTCCCTTTTCTTTTATATTTTAAATTAGGAATTATAAATTAATAAATAACTAATTTTTTTAAGTGCAAATTTAGTCTCTTGATGAAATGTATATGCTAACAATTATTTCTAAACATCAGCAGCTATATCTCACACCAACTAGAAAACTGTCAAACAGCACTGGCAATATGATTCTCAAGTAACGCACACGGGGAAGAAAATAGGATTCACTGGAATATACAATAATTCAGAAGAAATGTACTCTCAGCATTTTGGCAGAGGAAAAACTATTTGTTCAAACTATGCAAAACTGATAATGTACACTTTTCACATTACATAATACATGTAAATTGTCCAGCTCATTTTTTGTATAATTTCAAATCGATTGGATGCTAGTATTTTCCCTAATTCTTCAATATATACGTAAACTAATTACCTAACTGGTTTTCTAACGGACAAAAAAATTGCGCAAGAACCATCAATCTTGCTTATGTTAATCGAATTCGGCTTTCTCCTCAGCTGCCTCCTTACAGAAACCCAGATCGCCCCCATCTGATTCAATGCTTAAGATCAACAAAACAGAAACAAACCGGTCCAGAAGTTTTATTTTGATGTTCAAAAAGAATTCCAAGTGTTTATATGTCCATGAGCTTGTGCAGAGATGAACCAGGGAAAAGCCACAGTAATCAGTATTCAGTCAGCTGCTCTGCTCTCCTTCGACAGAAGACTACTATTATACCTTATGAGAAATTCTGCCTTGGAGGAAAACCAGTTTGTCTCATCCGAAAAGATCTCTCACCACCAAATCGCCTACTATCAGATGGTGCAGGTGCAGGTGCAGGTGCAGCCCCAAGGATTCCCAATGAGTTAGAATCAGTTACGCGGACACCATTACTCATTGGTCTTTGCAAAGGGGGTTGAAGTTGAGCATAAGTATCAGATTCAGCCCTTCTCCGGCGTTTCCACGCTTCAAATTTCCCATTATCATGACCCTTTTGAGTTGACTCTGACATCTGATAGGCATTCATACCGTTATGCCCTCTTTGCCTCTCAACATGATGTGAAATAGGAAAATAAGTGTAATCAGTATCGACTGGACCAGATGCAGAGCCATTGATGTGGGAAGGCCCAACCCCTGCCTCATCTTCCTGCTCCTGCTTAAGTTTAGAATAAATCTGATGCAGTCTATCCCCGGATAAGTTTGAAAAAGTAGAGACATAGTTCCACAAACGTACGGTCATCCCTAAAAAGCATCATTGAATTGATAAGGAACTTTGCTGCAAAGAGTTAACTGAATAGCAAAGCCAATTTGGGTGTAAACAAAGATTAATGTAGATGGAAATAACACATACGTTCTTGTCTATGAAGCTCTTCCTCATATTCTAACACAATTTGGTCTATCCTCCGCCCGAGAAGCTGCAAGTAATTTCGAATTTTAAAAAGCACCTGCAAGAAAAGATTGAAAATGTAATTATAGTATTCAATCAAAATAGAACAAGATAATATGGAAATAAGACCAATTTATACCTTTTCCTTTGGAAGGTTAGCACTGGTACTCTGCAGCCTTTGAAGACGTTTAAGGGTTTTAATTTGGTCAACCATAACTTCCTCACACCATTCCATCCATTTAACTTCTTTGAACTGCTCACATAATTCCTCATTGTCAGACATTTCACCCTCCTCTTTCGCTAACTGTTCACCTCTCTGAGGTTTCTGAGGTCGATTCTTGCTGGTTTCAGAAACAGGCTTGCCTTTCCGGACCCTGCCATGAGAAACTGGAACATTCATAACATTTTCTTTCTTATACTTTGAAGCCTTACGACCCCCTTTAGTATTTGCACTCTTCCCCCCAACAGCGGCAAGTTCCTGTACATGCAAATTGAAATAATGGATTAAGGAAAGACAAATCATCAGTCTGCAACCTACATCAACAGCAACTCAATCAAGGAAACTAAGTGGGAGATACAACATCAAACAAAAGTGATGCACATGTATAGTTCCAACCCACACCATCAAATACAAGCACATAAACACGACAAAATGATAATCTGAAAGCTTGTAATATCAAGCAAAGCAACTACATAGCTGCTGACCAATCATTGACACTTAAATAGTAAAAATATTACAAGTTGAAGTATTTGATGGATCAAACTAAGAATTCATGGTGGCAGTAGATTTTCCTTGTAGAGAAAGCAACCTATATACATAATCAACCACAGTAAATATCTATATAGTGAGCAAATACCAACTTCGTATATAATCATGATGATTGTAAAAATTTAGACATACGAAGGACATAAAGCATTTTATGGAAAGTGTAATCTCTTGATGGCTAAGCAAAATAGACATGTACTGTGATTTAATTGGAACAGACCAACAAGTATCAGTTGAGTTTACGGCTAATCTGAACCAGAACCAGCCAGAACTAACCAGTTAGGGCTAATTAGAACTGATGTCCCCCAGTTTAGAACTAGTTATAACTGTTTTTCAATTATTATATGAGAGAAAAATCTCCACTATTTTTTTTTTTTTTTTTTTGAGATAAAAACATCTCCACTAGTTTTAATTGTGTAAGATTTAGCATTTCAACAAAAATCAGTGTATCCAACATAATATGACAAAAATTCATGTCTTCAAAATGGTTGATTTTAAGTTTGGGTTAAGTTCCATAAACACAGTTCCAAGTTTGAATCCATTTCCAGAATTTTGGGAAACAAATTGTCAGAAATGTTGCACATGCTAAGCCATGAGTCAGTCCATTTGCCCCTGCAGTCAATATTCTCCCATTTACCAAGAGGCAAATAATAGCTTACCATTTCTAGGAGTGCATTAGCACGGTCTCTTAAATTAGGAGCACGAGGCAAGAAGGTCTCATGGTGTTGTAGTTCCACAGGAGCAATTTTCTTAGAAAGACCAAGCCTTTCATCTAATCTTATCTTTTCCCAATTGCCAAAGCCATGATAGTGTATTCCCAAAAGCAACCTTGCATCATCAACTGATGAAAACATCATCACAAGTCAAAAAAAAAAATAATAATAATAATAAGAATAATAATAAGAATAATAATAATAATAATAATAATAACTTAAGTTAATAATACCAAAAGAGGAGAAAGTGTAAAGAAAGGAAAAAGCATACTTTGATTCCAACCACATCCCTTAGACCAATTTGAAGGTTTGAGATACATCAAAACTCGAAATTGTGCAATTGGGTTATCATAACGGTTAATGCGCTTTGCTAGTAACTGAAGTTCTTGAACACGGTTTAATACATCATTAGCCTTCACAGGGATACCGAAGAAGTCCAGCAAAGGACCCTAGATAATAATCACCATCACAAATTATTATGAACATGTGGAACACATTAATGAAAAGGTTATAAGATATGCAGTGCAAGTAAACAGGACAAATGAAGCCACATTATATATCAGAGGATACCTTAAGATCCAGATTTCCTGCATCAACTGCTTCTTTGCAACCATCTATCAAATTATCAAAAAGTTCAATCTGGGCATCAACTGGGGCCGCAGCTACCGATCCACCAACCTCAGAAACTATTAACTCAATTTGGCTGGCATTACCAAATTTCATTACCTGCAAAAAGGTAGCAACAGAAAGAAAAGGAAGCAAATAAGCATGGAAATTCAAGAGAAGAAATGTAATGCCAGCTCAATAGAAATTAGAATGTTAAACATTGAACACCACAAAATTTCTAACACCAATAGTAGACAATTATGTTGCATGACACTGAAATATGGAGAAACAGGGAAAACAAAAATGGGGAAACTGCATTTTGAGAAAAGAAACAGAAAAGTTGGTAATCACACAAATTTAATAATATGGACATAATTATACAAAGTGTAAGTAATCATAGAAAGAAAAATGGGTAACAAAACTTTACAGAGGCAATGGAAAATAAATCTGAATTAGAAAAGAAAACTAGGACAAACAGATATTTAACCATTTTATTGACACATTAGCTCATTATTTAACTTCAAATTTAGATAAAAAACAAACTGCGACAGCCAAAACCGTATGCTTACAGAACATAACCACAATCATCATCAAGATTTTCAGAGTGAATATTCAACCAAACAATGTACAAAATACCTGCCGCAGTGTTATTTGGCTTAGAGGATATTAGCATTTGATGAAAAATTGAAGGGAATAAAAGTTTCATAAAATGCAAACAGCCTCTAAACACTTGTTTATGTCCATGCTACAAATATAAAAATAGTTAACTGAAAAACAGCCTAAAAGCTACCCCCTAAAATCTATTGCCAAATGGACATTTGTTAAGAAATCTAAAAGATGAGCACTCTGTTAATGACAGCTTTCACAAGGCTTATTACTAAACAAAAATGGCCTTATTTGACGACAAGAAAACTTCCAACTCCCACTTAATTTTGCATGTTCAATTAATCAAATCAAAAGAAAATAACAAGGAAAAGAAAAAAGTAGAAGATAAGAGACCCAAAACAAGGAGTTTTAGGGTTAGGCCTACTATTTGGGGTAATATCCCAAACATGCCTACATATCCCATTTTGATTGTGAATCAAGGCCAATGTAGTTCAAAAGCCTATTTAAAGGCAAAGAGAAGAGATTGGGTGGGTTGGGGAATGCATATGCATGATGCATGTAAGTGCCAAAATTGATTTAGGGCTTCCAGCCAAAAAAGCTGAATTGATTTAGGCACTTAATGCCAAATCAGAAGAAAATGGTGGGCTTCGAGCTAAAAGAGTTCAGGCTCATGCAAACTCCTTCCTAATAGCAGGAGAAGAGGTGTTTAATTTAGTGCTGAACTCCGTCTTTGCCTTGTATTAACAGGAAAGAAGGTGCTAACTACACCAATTGCTTGATTGATATCCATAAACCTCCTATAGATTATGGAATTGGAATGTCTGACTATGCCTAATCATTGGAAGTGTTAAGAACCATGATTGTGTCACTGGACAATTAACCAAAAAATCAGCTGCTAGAATGGTCTTTACCCTTCTTATTGCCTATTTTGCTGAGTTTTTGCAACTATTTTAAGAGAGTTGCAGGCCAGAGTTTGTTGGAAGTGAAAACTCTAATTCTCTATGGTTTAAGGAAAATAATTCTGCTTGTTTTTATTAATGGATATTACCTCTTGTTTAAGTAGAGACTTCAGAAATCACAGAATAGGAATAAACTCAAATCTTACTCTACCTAATAGAGCAGAATAATACTTATCGAGGAAAAACAGCAACATTACTATCTCAATAAGGAAAGTTTAAGCTAACTAAAACCTACTTAGGAAAGTTGTAATTTAGCTAAGATAACAATAAATTCTTGCAGCTGCCATAGTGATTGACAACAACTGCAGCTGTAACACTAACAGGAAGGTTATGAAAAAGCAGGCCTTATAAGTGCTAATGCATAAAGAAAGGGAGCAGAAGCTACTATAACTAAAAGAGAATGAACATAGGAAGGAGAGAAGCAGAAAGCTACAGAGGCATTCTGGGGCGACTACTCTAAGTCATAAACAATAGTGAAGCCAAGCCAGAATAGGTTCTTTTCTCCTTTTATGTCGAAAGCCCATTCCAATATTAATGCTTCAAAATGTCTGCTAAGAAAAGATTCCTTCACTTTCACCAAATCGAATCTAATATGCTTTCACAACACAAAATGTAAAGACATATCAGTGTAAGTGACCTAGCAGAAAAGTTTAGGGCTAGATTAGAAAGTTTGTAGTGGAACATATGTTTTATAAAGATTAGAATTCAGAAATATGAACTATTATGATAAAATAACAATAATCTGATTACATAAACATATACTATTCCTAAAAAAAAGGTCCTAATTAGAAGAACCCTATATAAATAAGGAAACTAAAAAGTAGTGCTAATTCGAGAAGAGAACTGAGAACTAAAAGAGTTTCCTAAGCAATTAAAAGAATCCTAAAATAATAAGGAAAACTTAATAACTTCCCAAACAGCTAGGATGCTCCTGAATCAGTGGGACTACAGTTAGCAACTTATAAGTGTTAATTTGTTGAATAGACAAAATTTCTCCCCAGCATGTATTTTTTAGCTTCCTATATATGTCTCTAACAAGTAGTTGGTCATTTTAACTGAATAGAATAAGTCCTAAGTTAAAAAGGAATCTATTAACCTGCAACCTGTAAGAACCAACTTCAAAGGTAGATTCAAAAGACAAAAAAGGCAACATGGTTAATTTAAAGAAGACAAGAATCTACAAAAAAGCAAAATGGTCATTTTAACCATGTCAGATTCTGATAGGGCAGAGATGAGCATCGAGAACATTCGGATCCTCATTTGCTATTCGATGTCTACTCTCTTTATGCCTTCTTTGGACACTGTACCTTTGTCTGTCTTCTTCTTTTGATTTTCCATTAACTAAAAATTTGATGAAACTAGATTATTAAGCAATCATTTCAGATTTTTCTTTTTGAATGATTCTCGATAGGTAAGATAAGAGATTATTTATGGAATTCTGGGTGACAATCAGGAGAAGTTTGGCAAAAGAAGGAATCATGAGAGCGAGCAAATCTAATATCACAACAGTATATTAATACCACGATGAACTTATTGGCCAAACTAAGACTTAAAGAAGTAAGATGGAACAATACCGCTCGAGAAAAACGTGAAGCATCTCTCTTAGACAGATTTCCCTGAGACCATTCTCTAACTTGGGCAGATGCACCCTCAATCATTGGAACAGAAGGGGCATAATAATCTGCTTTGCGACGTTTCTGCACTCGGTCGTGTGTTTCCGCAACTTCAGAACTTCTCTTCTTTCTCTTATTACTCCTCTCATATTGGTTAGCCTCTGCATAACTCTTATTGTTTCTAGCAGCACGAGGAGCCAAAGCGTCCTAACAGAGAACATATGAATAAAATATTACAGACATCCAGAATTTTTCACATGTCAAAGAATAGAAGTAACAAGTTCATACCTCGGCTTGAGCAACTGCATCAGGTTTTATCCAACGACTCCAGAAACTACCATCATCTTCAGCACTACAGAAATTTGCAACCTGGATTTTCAAAAGAACCAAGCTACTTAACAGTGCAAATTACAGATGCAGAACTCCGTCTTTGCTAAGAATGATAAAACAGTAAAAGCAGGAACAGCAGCTTTGAAAATAGCAAAAGCAAAAAAAATAATGAACAAAGTAGCACTTGCTTACCTTGAAAGCACTCAATAATTCATTTCCCTCCTCTCCTCCAGCTTCCTTCTCTTCTACCTTTTCTGCTCTTTCAAGAATTTCATCAATGTCCATACTTAACAGTCCTTTCTTGCTCTCTTCTTCATTTTTGTCCTCTTTAAAAAGCTCCTCTGCACCAAACCTTAGAATTGCAGACAGCTCATTCTGCAAGCATAGAAATTATAACAATTATAGGAAATAATACGTTGTTCTATCCCAAATAATAAAAAGAGAGCATTCAGATTGACAATGTTCTCAAACCAGACTCGGTCATCTACAAAGTGAAGAAGAATGTGTGCACACACACACACACACACGTGTATATATATATAATTCAAAAATTAACCATTTTTATTGAACTTCATATTTCAGCGCTAAAATGAAATCAAATTAGTAGAATTTATTGAAATAAAAAATAGTAGAGTAATTGAACTTCACTAAATATAATTTTTATGGAAAAATTGACAATCAGCAGTAAGTAATAATAGTTAAATAAACTCCCAAAACAAATATTTTATGCTAATGAAATTAAAGATTTTTTCAATAATAGGTTTCATACATGATATAATTAATGAATATATTTTTTAACCTCATAGAAAGAGATTTGGATATTGAATAGATACAAATAAGATGTATTATCCAAGAGACAGAGAGTTCAAAAAGAGTAAACTGATTGATACAATTATACGTTAGCACTGAAAAGCGGTAGATGTCAAATAACTCACACAGCAATAAAAAAATATTAAATAATTTGTGTGAGTGCTTATTTAGAACACATAAGTCATGAGTAGAAAATTTCATTTGTAAATGAACTTTAAATAGAATTCATTGTTAAATAATAATAATAATAATAATAATAAAAAGAGGACAAAAGTACAAGGATGAAGATAGTTAATAGCAATACAAAAAGTCAATTTCTAGAATTCAAATCCATATTTTTTTTTTAAACTAACAAACATAAAAACCAAGATTTGTAAATGACTTACAAAAAGTTTTATGGAATAGAATAGTTAAAATGTCTTCTGCTTAAGACACATGCAGCAGATATAGAATAAAGAAACTCAACATTGACCAAACCTGGCCAGTTCACTCAGTCGATTAGAGGATTTGACAGCTACAATTCTGACCAGTTCCCAATAAAATATTTAAACAGACCCGTTCCATCCAAGAATGCAAACAATTTAATTTTAAATAACACATCAGAGAAATAAATAACTTAAAACACTTCATATATAATAAAAATGGCAAAATTATTACCTTGTCGAAATAACTCCCTTTTTTGGTTTCTTTCTTTTCCAGTCTACCCTCCGCATTTAATTTTTGGATCACCAAATGGTCTAGAACCTAAAAAGAACATGTGAAACAGAAATCAACAAAATAATCAGCTTATGCATGCAGACAAACATATTGATCAACACAAAAATACAATCCATGGTTCAGTAAATACATAAATAGCAAAATGTAACCAAATGAAAACATCAAATGAATGTTCATGATATAAACCAAAATTACCATTTTTTTCTTAGCCCGTTCCAGGATATCTTCCTCAACACTCTTGCTAGTGACAAATCTATATATGTTGACTACTTCTTGTTGCCCAATCCGATGGGCTCTGCTCATTGCCTAATAAAAGATTACACAATCAGAAGAAGCAACAAGTCCTCCGTTCAAAAACTTCAATTACGAAAATGAAGAACAATTATGAAATCTTAGAAAATAAACAAAACCAAAAGACAACTGCATCTTTTTGCTCAAAACCTGCAAGTCGTTTTGGGGATTCCAATCCGAATCAAAGATTATAACTGTGTCTGCTGTGGCAAGATTGATACCCAGGCCACCAGCCCTAGTTGATAAAAGAAAGCAAAAGTCATCACTGCCAGGTGCATTGAAATGATCCATAGCTTGTTGCCGCAACTCAGCCTTAGTACTACCATCAAGTCTTTGAAATTGGAACCCTCTAAGCGACATATATTCTGCCAGTATATCCAACATTCTCACCATCTGCAATAATTTACCAATTTTATATATTACCTAACTCTCCTATATCTATAACTTGAAAACTGAATCAGAAATGAAGTGGAGAGGTTATACAATAACAATAGATGCAAGAGACTAAAACATTCACAAGCAAGACTATAAAGCCTATATCAAATTGTTCCAGAAATAAAGTGGAGAGGTTATACAAATGATATATATTCGGCAAAGTTGTGGATAATAGTCAACTTTTTCGCAGTTAGCTAAACAGAAATGCAGGAATAGTAGAAACTGATGATAGAGCTTCAGCAAAATTGTGAATAATACCCAACTTTCTAGCAGTTAGCTAAACAAAAAATGCAGGAATGGTAGAAACTGATAATAAACGTGGATGTAGATGTTTCCACGGGCCAGGCCAGACCGGTTTCAGGCAGAGGCCAGGGATTCAAGGGCCATCAAAAACAGACTGGAGCACAGCGACTTTGGCCAGCCCAGTTAACAGGCAGGCCAAGGGCCAGCTGACAGTTTAAAGAATTTTGGCGGTTTTTCGGGCGATTAACCAGCGGTTAATTCATGGGTCCAGGAGAAAAAAAGGTTACAGTTCAAGAAAATTACAGACCAGAGGTTCGGCGGTTCCAGTCCTGGCTTCTGGCAGGCCAGGTCCAGTTAACTGCGGGCAACGCAGACCGTGGCCTCCTTTAGTAGGACGCAAACTTTAACAATGCAATCAAGTAGGCCATCTAAAACAGAATCAAACCAAGATCTATGTTCCCACAACTTCTGATAAATTAGATCAAATTAAGAGTATATCGTCCACAAGAAAAAAAAAAAAAGCATATGCAGTTATGTCTAATGTTCTCCTTTCCCATTAAGGTTAGCTTAGCATACTCAAAGAGGATAGGTATAATCTGATTTATTGCTTGGGAGGAAGACATTATCCACTAGTACTTTAATGCTTCAAAAACAAACCTGGGAAAATATCAGAACACGATGTTTTGTCTCATGTAACCGGACCAGCAACTTGTCAAGTATAACCAACTTTCCACTGCTCAAGATAATTCTCTCTAACTTGCTGTTATCATTAATGCCAGAGTCTCCACCATAACCATGGTCGGCACTTTCAAATAAGAAAGGATGGTTGCAGCATTTCTTCAACTCCACTACAATATTTAGAAGTGAAACCTACAAAACAGATGCACAAAATATGGGCAAGCAAAAAAAAAGTAAACAACATACCACAAAATCATTACAGAAGTAAAACAGCATAAAGAGATCTAATTATAATGATTTATTAGCAAGCAAGAAGATAAGGTACATTCCAGTAACAACACATTCAGGAAAAGCACTGAACAGCTACCTGATTACCACGAACTCCTTTGTTCAGGTCATGGAAATTGCGTTCCAAAATCCATTTATAGTACCTACAAGCAGAAACAGGTTTTGTCAAAAGTCAATCTAACTGTAGAATTAAAAGGCTCATACCAAAAATATTTAAAAATACACACTGTTTCTGTAGTGGGGACATCTCAACCCTCAGAATACGCTCAATCTTTGGAGGCAAGGACTTCTCCACATCCTTGATGACCCTTCTGAGGATGTGCGGCCTCAATTCCATATGCAGATTAGCAAGCTACATGATAAGAACAACAGTTTTTAAATACGGTGAGAAGTTTTGGACGAATCATAAAGCATAGAGAATGTGAACCAACAAGCCATACCTCCATTTCATTAAATGTGCTAAGATTCTTGTAATTTTGAACAAAGTCATCCTTATTCTTGAATTTATCAGGATCAAGGAAATGAAGCAGAGCCCTGTGCAATCCAGGAAAAGAGAAGAATCATAAATGCCGAGGACGAAAGTCTGGTTTGCAGTATACATCTAAATCTATATCCATGTGTGTAAGCAATGTAAAATAAAACAACTCAGGATATAAATTTGGATTTATTCAAATAAAATACCAATTATTGTTACTTCTAGTTTCTAGGAATCATTTTAGCGCAGTGGTAATTCACACAACATATCTGAGAAGTGGTCTTTATATTGTCACCAAAAGCTCAAACGCTAGAAATATTTTACATATCTCTAAGACAATACTTTTGATTTTCTTCCTTTCAACCATGTGATGGAAAGAGCATCTGACAAAGTTAGATTAACTAAAATTACTAGATCTAAATTTTGGGAGCAATCAATTGCACGCGTTTATGGAACAGAAAGGAACACCCAATTTTTGCATGTAAATAAATTTTTCTATAAAATTTAATTTTCTGTAAGGCTCACATGAGGCCTGAAATATTGATTTTCCCTCGTAGATTGATCTTTGTGTTAATTAACAAAACATTGTTGAAAAATCAAAGCGGTCATGCTTACACACACATATAAGGCGAGCACAGCTTTCAATAACAATGAACAAACCACATACCATGTGATTTCATTTATGAGCAAATCTTGGGCAAAAAAAATAATTTGTGCAGCGCTTCATAAAGAGTAAGAGATGTGGGGGGGGGGGGGGGGTG
>CANUEY010481068.1:0-76368 GCA_948099555.1 Croton setiger | reverse complement strand
TTATAATCAAATATCTATATATATATATATATATATATATATATATATATATATATATTGATAATTGCATTAAAACGAGTAGGACCAGCTGGAGATAAGTGTATGTGTAGGCCAGAAATTCTGAAATGAAGGTGAAAAAAGGGGTATGGTATGGGCAGAAAATAGGAAGGTGCAAAGAAGCTTAGAAGGAAGTGTTGGAGGAGGAAGAGGCAAGATGATCCTATCAGATTCAAATCTTCTGTTTTTGATAGATTTCATGATAAACTGAAACTTCCAGGAAATTTAATTGTTTCCTTACATTGTATATAGAAAAAAGGGCAAGTATCTTCTACCACCACCATATCCATACTAATCTCTAATGTAATATTGTCGTCAAATTTCTATTATTCATTTATATTTTTCAAAAAATAATTACTAAAGACTTTTAGAAAATGAAATGAAAACCGTGAAAGGTCGAAATAGAGGTGGTTCGTTTCATAAGCTACATAATAAACTCAGTATTTTTTTTAAAAACATGTATCAAATTGTCGACGGGTTATGATTTAGAGGAATTTAACTCAAATTCACTTCTTAATTAACAAAGGTAAATAAAACAACTGAATCATACCCAATTGAAATTATACATTTGTATGTTCATAGTGTAAATAATATTTTATATTGTTTTGAGATAGGGCGTGACATTATATTTTTGGAGAAGGAAAAAGAGGAATTGGCATGGCATGGGATAGAATGCCGACATTTGAAAGATTTTTTGGTCATTGAATTAAAAAAAGTGTATATAAAGATAAGAAGAAGATGGAATTTTGTTCCAAGTTCCATTGATGAATGATGAAATAGCAGACTCCTTATCTTCATCTGTTATTTAATAAACCTCATCTCATCGTCTCCATCACTTGTAGTTTAGTCCAAGCTTTTATATATACAAATGCTTATTTGGTTTATTACTTATAATTTACTTATAATTATAAGGAGCTTTTCCCTATTATAAACATACCTATATTATTGGTCTCTCTTCTTTGCTTTATATATAAAATAGGGTATTTATATAGTAAAAATTTGTTCAAATCTTTACTGTATTAGGATTTGTTTTCTTGTATCGGAAAGCAAATTATTCGGTAAAATTCTTACATTATTTATTTTTATTATATTATGTGCATATATAGTTGATTTTTGGAAGGAATATTACGTATAGAATAGGATTTCAATTATACTGTTAAGATTAATATATTTATATATTAAATTAGGAAATAAATCTAGAATATGATTCAAATTTTTATTTTATTATAATTATAATTCATTAAATACATATAATATATAAAAACAACTTTACCCTCAACAATTATAAGATCCACTATTTGTTTTTTTAACAAACACATTTACTTAATGTTGAGAGATAAAACTGTTCTACAAATTTCAGATAGAGCAACTTAAAGAATGTCAGATTTGATAATTATATTTAGTAAAGTGCCAACAAATTGTAAATATTAACTTATAAAATACATATCTACTGTTCACAATGTTGATATGCATCCATATTTGTTTTACAAGTTAACTGGACGTCTGCTAATTTACCTTCCAGATACAGGGATTGCAAGTGAATTGGTTGGGTTGGCAAAGTTGGTCTGTATCCATGATTGATTATGAGCCACTGTGCCTGAACCATTTTCTTCGCACCAGATTATCTGAATACTTCTACGACATTTCATCAGCAAGATCCAAATGCTCATATCAATTTTAACATTTCAATCTGTCAAAACACTAAAATTTATTTACCAACCAAAAGATATCAACTTTCTTGTAAATAATAGCAACAATTTTCGTCAAACAAACCTGCATTGTGTTGCTGTCGCTGAATCGCATTTTCTGTCAAGTCAGAGTATATTTATTGACTCAACTTCCTCAAAGGAGCTCAAAGAACTAATTAAATTCTCATACACTTCGATTCCTTTCAAGAATATGGTATCCTTCAAGAACTCATTATGATCATGCAATAAGATGGGAGTATTTGTCATTGGAGAGAAACCAAAAACAGGAATCCCCAACTGTCTTAAGAACCTTGCATCAGTTGTTGAAGCCAAGATTTCCGGCTTTGAGAGCTTTCCTCCAGCTGCTGCGATACCTCGCTTGAAAACCAACCACCATGGATTCGATTCATCTGTCCTTGTCATCAATGGCTGCCCCTTGTAATCTCTTATGGGTCCTTTCTCAATTATCTGTCAGATGCATGATTAGATATCACTAATCCTCACTTTAGTTTCTGAGAAACCAAAGGCAGAAAATTGAAAAAGGTAGTAATAAAAAAAGAAATAACATGAAATATCATAATTTTAACAGAAAGGTTATTGATAAAAATCAATTAAGAAGCAAAGATGCCAGAAAAAAAATAAGATCTGTTCGGTCATATTATCAAATTGTAGAAACACAGCATTTCATTTCAAAATGAACTGTTAGATTACCGAAGAATGAAAAAGAAGAATTTATTTAAACACTAATCAGAGTTGGAAGATTGGAGATGGGGTTTTCCCATCCCGTAATGCAGATGTAGCTGCTTTTGTGGCATTGGTTAATTCCAGGGCAGCTCTTCTTGTGCGTAGTTAAGGCTAACAACTGGAGATGAAATTATATTTGTGCAGCTATAATGCAAACTCCCCAAACAATGACGTATGGGAAATTGGAGGAGCAACTACTGTACAATGAAGATAAAGACCATATACTGTCATCTAGAAAAATTACTGGAGAGAAAATTAACAATTATAAATCCAAGTTTAATAATCATGGCACTACACAAAACAAAGCGGGAAAAAGATTGAACTAGTTTAGGATTAAGACCTAGTTAAGGTATTATGTCTTACAAATTTGCAGCAACAAGAAAATATATTCAATTAAATACTGCGATATGGCAACTTGGACAGCATTTGATGAATAACTTGAAGAAGAAGCAATAACAAATCCAAATGATACTACCAAAGAAATTAGCTAACTCACAATCCATATTCCATAGGAGTTAGAACCAAGTTCTCATAAGAAATCAACATTTCTCTCCACATAAGCTCTCAGCATTATATCATAAGAATATAATCTCACAGAGAACCTCAAATACTTTAGTCCTCTGTGAGAGACGGTGTGTCTACCCCTAAAGTTTGGCATTCCACCCTAATGCTATATACCATATTATCATAGAGATGGAGGGTGTCACCCTCTGCTACCAGTTGGGGACAAAAATATGAAGAGAATCGACAATCATAGCAAAAACTGTATATATTACCCTGATCCTAATTAAAAAAAATAAAATCACAAACTATAAATTATTTCAACAATCATAATCAGTCCAAGTTTCAATCCATTTAGTCTTCCTATTCTGTGCCTATAATGAATCGAAACATCAATAATATGATGACAAATCATAATATTCTTGCTCAAGTGTTCAGGTATGCATGTTCATCATTCAAGCAAAGTTAGTAATAGATCATCCCTCAATTTTTGCATAACAAGAATCAGTAGTTGTTTTCACAAAACTGGATACCATGACATTTCCTTTCACATTACAACAGGCATATTCAAAATTTTTATATTGAATTTTGATACACTTGCATACTGTAATTGTCTAAATCTCATTCTTTACCAGTTCTAGTGTCTGCTAAACCAGTATTTGGTGCTAGAGTAGAGCCAAGGCAAAGCTATAATTAAGTCCACTGTTAGGATCCTAATTGCAAGGCAAGGTACAGGACTTGCCTTGGAGACCACATTGAGAGTATGGGTTTCCATGCCAGGTTTATATGAAATTTGGCTTCCGCATTCAAGGTATGCTTCTCTTGAGTTCATATTATCCACATATGTGTTTTGGATTTCAACCAGTTGAGCAACAGTATGCTATCAGCATAACAAATTATGGCCTTTGTTTAATTTTGATTTGAAAAAGTGAACGGACAATTATATACAGTACTGAGATCATCATATTCATATAAAATGAATTCTAAACAAAAAACATAACCGGCACATTTTAAAGGCCTCATTTGGGAATGATATCAACAAAGTTTAATAGTGAAAACAATTATCTTACCTGATATGTAATGTTGCGAACAGCAGGTGCCCATTCTTCAGCAATTCTTTTCTTCATTAGATCTGGGTCAGCTGTAGGAGGCAATCTAATATTAAACCCAGCTTCTGCTTCTGAAGGTTGTATATTCATCACAAATCCCTATCATCAATGAAAATTGATATACAAACACATAACCAATGTATTCCATAGTTAAAAGAACAATTAATCATCAAAACAAGCAATATTTTTTACAAACACATAATCCACGAAAAAAATAAAATACTTACAGTAGGAGAAGTTATCCCAGCTTTCAAATAAACCGGATTAACTGAAATAACTTCTGAATTGGCTGCTTTTCCAGCTTTAACAATATCAAACTGACTTTCCCTAAATTTGCTAATGATCTCCATACTCTTCATTAAATTTTCCATAGCTCCATTATCATACATCATCGAACCATGGCGAGGTAGTCCTTTGGCCTTTATGATCAGATCCCACGGCGTCCTATCAGCATAAAACACTCTAAATTCGTCATTCACTGAAGCCTGCCCTTCATCCATAGCAAACCCAACATTCAATTCCCGAAACTCCTTGGAACCAACAAATTTTTCTGCCCCATCAACCCCGCCAATCTCCTCATCAGGCACGTAGGAGATGTGGATTGTGCGGGTAGGGATGAAGTTTTTAGCTTTGAGGTTACGAATGGCTTCTAGGTACTGAATTGCTATGCATTTATCATCCTGGGCTCCCCGGGCAAAGATTTTGCCGTCGGCGGTGCGGAGGGCGGAGAAAGGCGGGTGGAGCCATTTGTCGGGTTCGGCGGGGACAGAATCGAGATGGGAATTGAAGAGAATTGAAGGGAGAGAAGGATTAGAGCCAGGCCAAGTTACGAGAAGGACAGGCTTTTTGGGAGTGAATTCGAAGGTTCGAGTATTGAGAGCGATAGAGAGAGCGATGGAAGTGAGGAAGGAGACAGGAGAAGTGTAGTTAGGATTGGGATGTGCAGTGTTGAATCTGAGGTATTGTTGAAATCGGGTGACGGGACTGTTTTCTTCTTCTTGCGAAGAAGTTGCAGATGAGGAGTAAAGAAGAGCAAGGAGTGTGAATAAGAGGAAGGAGTTCGCCATGGAAGCAAGAGGAGCTAGTAGTTTACCACTAAGGAAAGAAATGTGATTAGAAGTCAAGAAAAAGAATATACCTTGACTAGAAAGCTAAATATTGATTTTGATTTTTTTGTTTTTAAATCTGAAAAATGAGTTCTGTAAATCCAAAACATAAAAATGGATACAAACAATCACTTAAAACAAAATATGTACAATTTTTTATTCATGCACCTGCAAAAGATTACAACTTTTGATTCAATATTCCCGTCTTCCTTGACAAAAACAAAAACAAACGACATAAACAGAACATTTTCATTTATTAACCACAATTAGTAGCAACTTTGTTCATAATATTTCCCAAAACATTCTTTGACTCTCCAAGCAACTTGATGCTCATTTTCAGCTTCTCACGCTTATCAGCAAGAGAAGGTGATTCCTCTAGTATTCTTTCTACTCCACCACCACCACAATTACCCATCAGCTCATCAAAAATTTCCTTCTCCATTTCTTTGTTCACAACATTTTTAAGCTAAACTGCAAATGTAATGCCATGGAATCCACCAGCCTTCTCAATACAATCTTCAGTAAGCACTCATTCTCATCTTCAGATCAAGCTTCTCGTATAATATTCCAATCATAGTTTTTATTTCTGCAGTTTCGAATGTTCCTATGCCTTCAATAATTGCTGTACTATATCCAGAGCTTAGCACTTGATTCCTGAATGCATCATATAGACCCATCAGCTTGTCCATTCACTCAGATATTCAGGGCTGCAAGTGTGATCCGTCATCTTCTCCATTTCAAAAATTTTTGTAACCCAATTAATTGACTGGACTTTCATTTTGGATATCAGATTACGGCCTGCTTGCCTAGCACGTAATATGGTAATTCTCACCGTAACGCATCAAAACAGGAATGACCACATTTTCAATGTAAGTCCATACTTTTTCTATGATATCCATTGGAATTCTTGATAACCCTTCAATCTTCCTCTGCAGAATGAACCGGAAGGCTGAGCTAGGCAGGAAATTCGGGAGTTCAATCCCTTTAGATGCTTGAAGAACATGAATCTCCTCCATCAAGGAGTGTCTTTGACGGTTGCTTTCAGGGGAATTATGAAGATCATTTAAATATTGTTTAAGCATTTCAGCCAATCTAGCAGTGCAGTGCATATTATGATCATCCAAATATTCATCATACTCTCCTCTTATAAGGATTTTTCTAAGAGACTTCTTGGCTGATACAACAATGCCAAAGAAAGTTGCCATTGTCTCGGCAGGTGAGGATAGAGTCTTAGGCATCTTGTTCAACTCCAAAATGCTTGCATTTAGTTTCTCATCGATCTTTCCAAATAGATCAGGTAGACATCTAGCAATTACAATTGCTTGAATTTGACTCAATTTTCTAGCAAGAACAGGAATACCCACCATAGATTTATCAATCTTAGACAAAAGTGGATGACTTTTGAACAATCTAACTTATTGTTCTCTTGCTTCACCATAAGACTCATCACCAATTCTATTCCTGACACAAACATAACCTAGCCCTATTGTAACATCATCTGCCGTGACTTTCTCAAGCAACCCCTCACCTGCCTTATCGCACTTGGTAACCACAGCAATGGTTCGGTCACCAGTTTTATCTACTTGTTGTGACATTCTAATGGATTCACAAGTAGGAAAATCAACAGTTGCAGATAAAGCATCAAGAATAATACTTTCTTGAGGACTAATATGCTCCATTATATTGTTCGTAAATGTTTTCAGGCTGACCTGGAATAGGAACTCTAATGATTCCAGGTAAATCAATCATTGTAAGATCAGGAACACCGTTCCTTTTCACTACCAAAGTTAACGGAGTGTTTGGAATGCCCTTACCATCGCCAGCAATTTCATCAGTACGTAGCAAGATTAATGGCCTCTGCAACATGGGTTTCATCAGTCCGTACCGTTTTGCCATTAAACTCCAAGGAAAGTTCTGGTGTTGAAGATGGGTAGTGTCGCAGCTTCATAATTAATGGTACTCTGGTGCAAATCCCTAGGCCACGCGGAAGATCGATACCAGCAAGTGATTCGAGAACACTAGATTTGCCGGAAGACTGATCGCGACAACAACAATGGTGGGTAGTTGGATGCCTTCTTTGGTAATTTCGAGAAGCCTAATCTTATCAACAACATCAAGAAGCGGGCGCATATGATCATTGTAGGATGATATAATGGGTACTAATGCTGCAACTTTTTCTTCTTTAGTATTAACCTATGCAAGTGGTGAAAACCTCAAGATGTTCTTCTTGAACTGGGTCTCTATGGTTTCTCACCCATTTTCAGAGAAAACAAAGAAGAGAGTTTTTTTTTTTTTTTTTTGCAAGAGATAGTTGTGATAGGGATGGAGTTTGATATAAAGAGAAGAGAAATATTCAGTGGGAAAAGAAAATGGGGTACGGCACAGTAGAAGAAAAGTTTTCAACTTGGCATGGATCGAAGCAGACTATGCATTGTAGCGTCTCGTCAGTCTTTCGCTCTA
Source organism: Croton setiger (assembly GCA_948099555.1). Classification (NCBI taxonomy): domain Eukaryota; kingdom Viridiplantae; phylum Streptophyta; class Magnoliopsida; order Malpighiales; family Euphorbiaceae; genus Croton; species Croton setiger. The sequence goes on along the minus strand of CANUEY010481068.1, from coordinate 68,703 downwards.
GGGATTGGCTACTTCACCAGGAAGGTGGAGTTGCAGGGGAGATTGTACTTCTTGCAAGATACTTCAAGGCAGGGATGCGTACGTTAATACCACCCCCTCCTGAATATTATCTTGAAAGATGTAAATTTGTTATTCTCATCTTAAATTTTTTACCAAAAAATTTTGGTAAGGGACTCATACATTGATAAATTTCGATTATTTATATTTAAGAATTGTACTAATTTTTTTTTTTTTTTTGGTAAAACACTCATACTTCAATAAATACTAAATTATTTTGTAAGAATTTTGACCCGTGCATGTGTTTTGATTTGGCAACAGATGGAAGTGCCATAATGGCATTAGATTTGTCCTTATGTCAATTTTTCGGTGGTCCCGCGTATGAACAGTGGAGTTACTTTGGCGGTAGTTAAAAGTTTCTCTTAAAACCAGAAATTCATGGATATGCTTCAATTCAATGCCGGAGCACAACCCACAGGCGATTGTCAAATTTTCAACAAGTCTTTTTCTCTCTAAACTTAGGTTTTTAATTTTATTTGTTGGGATTTTATGATAATTGATTGTTTATGAATTCTCGCGTTGAAAATCTCAATTTAGTATAATCACTTTTTATCACTTGAAATCTCGAGTTTAAATAATTTCATTTTTTATCACTATGAAAATATAGAGCTTATATTTTTTTGGTAAAATCAATTTAATATTCTGAATTTCTTTTTTTTAAAAAATAATATTAAAAAATCCAAATAAAAAGAACTATATTATAATTTACCCAAAAAAGAAATACAAAACAAAACAATGTTAAAGGTAGGTAGGTGTAGAGGTGGCCACACTGCGGTTCCGGGCCTCGATCCGCTGGGTCACGGTTCGAAAGATAGTAGAACTGAAACCGACGGCGGGCCGGTTAACCGGCGGTTTGAGTGCAGTTAATCGACGGTTCAATTAAACGGTACGGAATGTTCGACAACAGTCCACATTCGTAACGGTTACGGTTCGAAAAAATATTAAATCCTGAACCGGCTCGCTAACCGACCGGTTTCGGTTCGATGGCGGGCTGGGCCAGGCGGCCAACCCGGCCCATTGACATCACAAGGTAGGTGGTGCGTGTTAGTAAGTTATAGAGGGAGATGACGCGAAATTTTTAATGAAAATGAGAGGCAATACATGTTAAGCGCGTGAGCTGAAACCTTTTGGTCACATACGCTATCCTAGTTGGACCCAAAAACTCAAACGCCATTGGACAAACTGTCAAAAGTTAGTCACCTGCCGCCAATTTATGTCCGAATTCCACGCGCCTCTAAACTCCCGTTCCCAATTCAATTAAGTAGAATTCTACGACTTGAATAAAGAAAACTACTGAACCCCACCCAAGATCTAAACTTTGCTCCAGTTCAAGAATCTCTGTTTTGCTTCTTTCTTTTCTGCTTTCATGGCGGAAGCCTCTAAATCTCGCGCCGCAGCGGCGGTTTCTTCACTAATTTTATTATGTTTGATTTTTAATAACTTCAATCTAATACCTGTAGCAGAGGCAATATGGTTAACGATTCCGAATACAGGAACTAAGTGCGTGTCGGAGGAAATCCAGAATAACGTCGTCGTTTTGGCCGATTACTATGTTATTAACGAAGATCGACCCGAGCACACACCTACCGTCTCTGTTCGGGTATGTCTTTTCTTTTCAATTTAATTCAAATTTCCCCCTTTTTTGAATTCTTTTAAATCAATTTATGTTAATATTATCTTATCAATTTTCAATTTTTTGGTTGCCTTTTAGCAAAAGTTTTTGTTTTCTAGTAATGGGTTTTTGAAGAATCATTTTTATAATAACTCTAAAACATGCTTCCTTACAATTAATTCGAGAATCTAATATATTGAGAATTTTAGGTTTTAATTTTATGAATAGATGATATTGTTGTGGAAAAGTCAGGAGTGAAATAACAGGTTCAAAATTGCCATTGTTTCGTTTCTTTTCTTCTGTTTTGTGCTCAAATGATGCTGTTTATAGGGTATGCTAGAGAAATGGATGTCTAAAATCTTGAACGAACTCTGTCTGAGTTCATTTGACATGGAATTTATTGGTGCTATTATTAATTTCCCTTCAAAATTGATGGTTGTTTATTATAGTAAATTCATTCATTTTCAAATGTGAAGGTCAATATAGCAAAAGAATTTTCAATTTTTTGCAAACAAAACTAAAAATGGAATCTTGTTCTAAGAATTGTATTGCATTAAAATAGACATAACCTAATAAATAGTCATTTAATCTTTAGTCTTGAGTTTATAGCTGAGGGTGGCATGATTAACTTTGATTATTTCTAATACACTTCACACACACAAGTTCACCTCTTTGTCCGCCTCATGCTTTTGATTGTATACTATGTAGCGAAAAGAGATTCATATACCCAATTCAAGAAGGATTCAAGTCAACTCAAATTGAGGTTCTGAGATAGTTACTTTCTTTATTAATAAAAAACCTCTAATAACTTTTTTTTTTGTCTCCTTGGTTATCAATTAGAAATTGGTTTGTTTTTATTTGTAAATTTGCTGATTTTGATTGTTGCTACTGTCTTTTAACTAGTTGATTGAATGACATATTGTTGTGTAGACAAAGATTAGTTTCTTGTCCTGTACTACGCCTGCCACTTTTCTCCCCACATTTTGTATGCATTTCTTTGGTTAAAGAGATCATGAGATAGATCAACTTTGCAATTTGATATCAACTGCCAATGAAATCAGTAAGTATGTCCTTTGTTTGATTCAAGCAGCTACTAGTCTTCTGAAATTGAAGTAGCTGAAAACCTTGCAGTCGGAGGAATTTAAGATTTAAATTTTTTTAGAACTTTTTAAGGGTAAGGAGTTCAAAATGCGGAAAACAAAGGGACAAATGAATCAATGACTCTAATTTGAACTACAATGATAGTCTTAGGACTCAACTGACTTTTCTCTTCCTTCTTGCTTTTAACATTATCAAGTTTCTTGTGAGTTATGTTGATATGATAATACCTGTACATGAAGTTTGATTCAAATGGCTTGTCCATGAATTCCTGATGAAACCTTGACCTGAAATTTTGTAATCTTGAAGCCCCTAGCTCTTAATATGACATGGTTATTTGAAAGAACAATTGGGTTGTTTCATTGATTTTAAGATAGCCTTTGAGTTTTTTGTTGCGTTTTCATCTCTTTTAAAGTTTAAATCTCTAGCGTATATGGTCATGTCGTATTGTGTAATGGAGATCCAGTATTCTAGTATTATTTGTAGCCTTTTTTATTTTATCTTTTATGTATCACTTATGGACTTCGTGTCTCTTATTTTAGGTAACGTCACCATATGGGAACAATCTTCACCACATTGAAAATGTAACTCACGGTCAATTTGCATTTACAACCTCAGAGGCTGGCAACTACATGGCATGTTTCTGGTTGGATACTAATCAGCAACATTCCACAAGCACTACTTTGAGCCTAGACTGGAAAATTGGAATTGCTGCAAAGGATTGGGATTCAGTGGCAAGGAAAGAAAAGATTGAGGCAAGTTCTTTGGAATTCTGCACCTTGTCAGAATCCATACAGTATTGGCAATTTCAGAAATCATCCAATTTTTGTGAATAGCCTGTTTTGCACTATACCTGAATAGAGATTTTGTATAACCATGCGTAGGGTGTTGAACTTGATCTAAGGAGACTAGAAGGAGCAGTGCAAGCCATTCATAATAATCTAATATTTCTCAAGCAAAGGTAAAATCTCTTACATTCTCTCTAGTTTCGATCTTTGGTGGAGGCTATCTATCTCACTGATCCTTTGCTTTGAGTTCTAGTTACGACCAATTTCCCCATATTCCCTATTATCTGAACCTGTGGTGTGGGGAGAGAGATTTGGTGTTAACATAAAATTATCAGCTGAAGAAGCAGAAAAATGCTGCCATTGTTTGTTTGACTATATATGTATTTGCCATTTACCTTTTGTTTTGTATAAATTTTGCAGGGAAGCAGAAATGAGGGAAGTAAGCGAAAAAACGAATGCAAGAGTAGCATGGTTTAGTGTAATGTCTCTTGGCGTTTGCATTGCAGTTTCTGGTTTGCAGCTGTGGCATTTGAAGAGTTACTTCCAAAAGAAAAAGCTTATCTAAATCATACTCTGTAATTCTACTCATACATTTTCTTTAATGGTTGTACTCTAGTGGATTGCTTCCCCTTATTTTCTGGTTACTATATTTGAGGCTGAGCAGCGACCGAGTCAATGGCCGTTGTTGGTGGTGGTCATGAAAGAGGGGCTGAAAAATACTGACTTGGTCCAGAAACGATAGAAGAACGCCTACTGAGTCGCAGACTATTGTAAACTGATTTACATGACCTATGTTAAAAACTGATATACATGAGTTGGATATGGCAGTTGAAACCTTTTATTTCTCAATAGTTTATTATTAGATAGTTTAGATATATATGATCAAATGCTTATAAGCTGCTTATTATCAACCTTTTTTGATGAGCTGTCCATAACTTAAATTTAGAGCAACTTATTCTAAAAGCAAATTATTAGCCAACAAGTACCAATTTTTTGGTTAACAGTGTCGTAATGGGCCTTAGTAAAATTTCCAAATGGGCCTTATATCTAATAAGGGCCCTCAAAACTCATGAAGCATCTCCATCCTTGAGCATTTTTGACGAAGCAAATTTTGAAGGAATACAGTTTTCCTAATCAATGGCATCAATGGCTGCTTTGAGGCCATTCTCATTAACTTTACTAACTAGACAAAAACCCAAATCAATTTTCATTACTTTAGCTTCTGCTTCGTCTTCTTCGCCACTTAAAACGAAAAAGCTTGTTCTCTACTCGAAACCCGGATGCTGTTTGTGCGATGGCCTTAAAGAGAAGCTTCAAGCTGCTTTCTTGTTGTCCGGGACCCATTCCCTTCACGACGTCGAATTGCAGGTAATACTCATTTAACCTCTTCTTTCTTCTCTCTGCTTTTATTTCAGCATATGTTGATTTTTCAGGTAAGGGATATTACTAGCAATCCTGAGTGGGAGCAAGCTTACCAGTATGAGATTCCTCTGTTGGCTAAAGTGCTTTCTGATGGAACTGAGGTTACTTCTTTTTCATTTGCTTTGATTTGTGGAGCTTTTATTATTCTCAAATTTGTTGTCTTTCTGGTATAGTGATTATTTTCTTATTTTTTAGTAATGTAGAGCACCCTTTTATGTATATTGATAGTTTTGATGAATATTAGGAACCCTATTACATAGGATTTCGAATGCTCAATAGATGGTGAATGCGTTTAGACTTTAGAGCAAAACAAAAATCAACCTAAAATGTAATTTATTTCAGGTGATTTGGACATTGATTAATCTGAATGTTTTTGTATTTCAATCTTAAACTATTTATTGCAATGTATTTACTGATTCTCATGTTGTTTAATGTCCCAATCTTTGCCTTAGAGATTTGATGAGATATCCATCACCTAATCTTATAATACATTTAAAAGCTTACTTAAATACTACTATTGATTAAGTAACAAATTGGTTGAGGATTATTTTGAGTGCTATTTTTTCAACATTGTGATGCAATGTTACATCATCTCTGTTCCTATCTATTCTCTTAACATGCACAACCCGTTAGTTGTTTTGGTCCGATGTACTGAATGTTCAAACCATTTGTAAAATTTTTGTAAGCTGAATTGTAAGGTAAAAAAAGTAGGAAACTGAACAAAAAATTTTAATTCACCAAAAAAAAAAAAAAGTATCATCAACAAGAAGAAAATGGGAGGAAATGTTTTAGTTCAGTTTGGTTCAGTTAGACTTTTCTTTATCTTTTATCAGAACTGACTCAAACTGAAAGAATGGAAAGTTTTAAACTGATTTTGATCTGCTCAGTTTGGTTTTATGATTTTCACCACTCTATGCTTATTCCTTCTTTATTATTTACCCGAATTGATTATTCATTACCCAAGATACATTTGGGGCCGTGATGGACATAGAACTGTGCACAGGCTTGAGCATCCATCTGACTAATTTAGTTGCTTGAAAATTCCTTTTTTCATTTCTCTGAATCATTGACCAGCAGTGTGTAAATTAAATATTTGGTTCAACCATGGATCCTAAACTTTTTGTAGGTCTGGGTTTGGACAAAAGAATAAACTCTCATAGTCTGACTGGGTGTGTGCTTGCATGTGATAAATTAGGCGTGAAATAACTTGGTCAAGCCTTCTGTATGATAAAGTCTAGGTAGGTGATGTTTTTTCACCCGTAAAGTTAACAAAAACCATTCTTTTGAGATTGTAGCAATTTTTTGTTATTAATAGGATCAATACTGTTTTCAACTCTTAATTATTGCACTTAAATGCATAATGGTAGGCATTTTAAAGGATTCTCTATCTGTTGAATGAGAATGAAAATGTCACAGAGATGGTTTTGATTGTTACTGTACTGAGTGGAATGTGCGGTGGAATTTCTGCATGCTCTGTTGGAGCTTCATCTGTCTGTGCTAGATAATGAAAAGATTAAAGTTGAAGTAATCCCAGCATGCAGCATGCCAGTGTGAAAGGATACACTTCCTGCCCCAGGCAAGTGACATTTTTAAAGCAGCTTTAGTTAGAGGTTTGATATTGGATATAGATGGCACACATTTCATTCTAGGTGTAGACGGGTCTTATTTATATCCTAGCACAATAAGGATTGAAGGTAAGTTCTCTAATGTAGAAGGTAGGACTTCAGTTTTTTGGTCCATCAGCTTTCCTTTGTGGTTCCTTGCTATAAACAGTGTTGTCCCTTCAACTTTACTTGTCTTTAATAGACTAATGTGAAACTAGACTAAGGAGACTGATGCAATGCTATTATCGAACATGCCCAATAGAAGATTACCTCTTCCATTTTTTTTCCCATGACCAACCTGTCTCTCTGTTGTGCTTGAGGTTCATGGTATCTTCATGTAGGAAAGACTCTGTTCAATCTGCAAAACAACTGCTTCTTTACAGTTTTCCAATGTAGCAAATATCTTCTACCAAAAATGGTGCTGCTTGAGTGGAATAATTTGCAATAGGTATGCTGTTTCTCTTCAATTGGATGGGCCTAGCTCATATTTGGGTTTATCTAGGTTCTAAACCTTGGACTGTGAAGGAAACTTTATAACATACAAGGCTTCTAGTAGGAAAGCAGACCAAATTCTAGAAATGTCTTAGAATCCTTATCTTCTGTATAAAACTGTATTCATACTATTGCTGGAAGTTAAGAACTAAACAAAAGGTTATGTTGTGAGTTGATGGCTTTGGATTGGAATAAGTTGAGAGTCCTTTAGCATCAGATGAGAGTTGCAAGAAGCGGAAAACCTTACCTTAGACATGGTACATGGGGCTGCTAGCAGACAAAGACAATACTAATCCAAATTTAATTTTTTTTTTCTACTTTACCCCTTCTCATAGTGAATGACACAAATACCCTCTTTCATTAATGTTTAAATGGCTTGGTCTATGAATGTTCTTATGGACCTGGTCTTGGCAAGTCTTGTCCTGCAAGAAGAAATGCTGGATCAATTACATTTTTCATTTATAAAAGAAACTATGGATTATGTTGTAACAAGTTGGCCCAGAAACTGGCTCTTCTTGCTGTTCCTGGACTCGACCATGATCCAAATGGTTAAGTTATTTGAATTGTGAAATATTTGGTTTCATAAACCATTCTGCAAATCTGAATGTCATTGATGTGGGAGAAAGGCATTATATTTTTCTCCTCCCTTATCTAGCAATGTTCTCATAGCTACTGAGTTGGCTAGCTGACTATATTAACTGATCTAAGGCCAAGATTTTTTTGTCTATGATCAGCCATAAGTATTGGTTTGATAGTGTCCTGCTGTCCATCTTGTGCTTGCTAGTGCGAGGATAGCCCTGTCCTTGGGACTGTTGCCTTTGCAAGGTGCTGATCTCCAGGTCTCTAATACCTTTAGTTATGACCTGGCCCTGAAACTACCAGTTCCAATAACCTGAAGTTTTTCTTAACAATTGCCCAAATCAGTTGTTCCAAGTTATTTGAATTGTAACTAGCTGGTGTATATAAACCACTTTACAAATCCACATAACATTGTGGGTCATGGCTTTCCATGAAGGATATATAAACCAAAGGCTTATCTACCTGACTCATTTGGGACTAAGACATAGTGGTAGTTGTTCTTGGCCATTACATAAAAGGCCACTATATAAGTGTGACCTTATTGATTTTTACTATGATTTTGCTTATTCAAAACCATATGGGCTATTCAAATCCTATAGGAGGATTTCTTGATAGGATTTAATCCCTAACCCCTTTATCAGGCTTGCTAGGAGTTCATGTAATTGCTGCAAATTCCAAATTAAATTTATTGTCCATGTTACTCCCCTAATTTTGTGAAGGCTCGGGAACTCTATCCCTGATTTTTGAGTCTTTTAACTTTTCCATGAAGTCCCACCTCAAAATGATAGTTTTTTTGATGATTGGGACAACGTCTTTGTTTTTGGTCATTAGAAATACTAGCGTGATTAATAAGCAAGCAAGTAATAAGTGATTAGTCGGTACCCCTGCATCCCCAATGTTGGTCCCAACTTCAAATTTCTTGTAGAATTTAACAAAATCAACCTTTTCTTCTTTCCAGTACTTGACTACATGACCAATCAATTTAAACAAAAGATAACTGGTCCAACGTTTGCATCCAGATAAATGACAATGATAAACTATTCTTGTCATCCTCATCTTTGCATTTCATTTTTCACTCAATCCATGTGGCTGTCAATGATCACAATACTTTTTTACTTTCCCGGTCTGTCTAGTCGAAATTAGTTTCTAGTAAATACTTCCCTTTTATTCTTTTCTCATTTTGGTTTTTACACATGGTGCTATACTTCCCTTTCATTCTTTTTTTATTTTGGTGTTTACACATGGTGGTATTTTGTGCTATTTCCTTTGCCATTAATGTGCACACATGAAGACAAATGTGACAAGTCTTATCCTGATTGTAGTGCTCTTTGACAAGTGCATACCCTGTACAGAATATCAAGCACTCTGCTATCTTTTCCCAATCAGATTTGTAGACATGTTCATCATATGTGGTTTAGGATTCTAACCAAGTTTTTGCCATTGGTAAGCTGGATTTTCATTAGCCAAGTAATTTGCACTTAATTGCCAGATCCTGTTGGCAACCAAAGCAAACCTACTTTATTGAACTCCTAGAATATTCAAGTAGTGGCAAATAGTATTGTAAATTTCTAGTGACGGTTGCAGTTTATGGTTAGCCACTTTGTGACCTGGAGTTATGAATTGATCATAATTCAGTGGGATGACTTTGAACATATTTACATTTTATGGGCATTTGGATATAACATTTTGTATGATGATATCTTATGCAAACATTCTCTTTCAGGAAATTCTTCCCAGGTTATCTCCTCGCCTCGGAGTGGAGCTTATTCAAAAGAAGATTGCTGTTGCTTTGACGCTATAAGGGTCTAAGTAACTGAAATCCTGGCTATAGTTTTTTTGCAAATATTTCATATTATGTTGTGAACAAATGATACTTTGCATATAAATTCGTTCATAAAATTCAAACACCATACACTTCTTCTAATCCCTTCTCTGACTACGGCACAACTTTCTAATTCTGTAGATCCCATAGGTTCTAAAGAAAGTAAATTGCTTTACCATATCAACTTCTTCTTCCTTGTTGAATTGGTACTGTTTAGTTTCTTTTCTCTGCTTTTTCTTTGGATAAGCTCAAACGAACTGAATACGTATATTAGTTTACTATTGCAACAAGTCTAATATCATTACTTTTAAATAATGTGTATTGATAGAAATTGAAATTTGGAACTGGTGTGGGTGTAGGGCCTGAGAAGGCAATTGTTCAGATAAATGATAGTAAGAAAGTTTTTGAAAGAGAGTTATATCAGTGGAAAGTAATGCTTTCCACAAGATAATGCGAGTGAGATCAGCAAAGTTGGTGTCTTGAAACTGTTTTAATTGAAATGTTGCAATAGTAGAAGAAGCATAATTGACCACAATAGTATTATTGTGTGATGATGTTGCCATTATAAAATTGTGCTGCCCATGCGCCACCTTTTTCTTCTATAATTTCTGCTTTCTTTTAGTGTTGCTTTTGTCCTTTTCTTTCTAGCCTAATCTACTAAGTAAATCTTTTTTAAGATGATAATTATTTGTTATGTTACTATGGCAAGAAAAGAAGTCTTTTTTTTTTTTTTTATTTTGTGCAACAAAAAATTAGGCGCAAGAACGAAAATTAATACAAGGTAAATGAGCCAAGCAAAACTCTCTGGGTAGGTTCGGGAGCTCGTGAACCGAGTTTGAACTTGACTGGTGGGTAGGTTCGTGAGCTCGTGAACCGAGTTTGAACTTGACTATTAATTAATAAGACGAACAATTTGGTACATTTACAATCCTAATAGGATTATTGAAACCTATGGAAAAGATTATCGAAAATTGAAGTTAAACTCAATGTATAATGTGCAAGAAAGAACAACCTTCAATTTCCTCCTTTGGAAGAGCAAAGATTTCCCATTTGTTTTACCATTCTCCTCACAATACAATTTCCTAACTTAATTCTCATTTCAGCAACAAACACCTTCTGATTGGTTTACTTTCTGATGCAACAAAGAGAAAAGAAAAGTATCATACTTTCCTGGAATTCATTTGACCAGAAAGTGAAAAGTGAAAAGCCATCACTCAAAATTGGGTTTGAATTGCTTATTTATTATGCTTGCCAATACCATTTCAGAATAAGCTCTTATGAAACTTGTCTAGTTCACAAAAAAAGCTCATTTCTTTCTCTTAAACTTGACCTCTATTTTGGCTCATTTCCATCTTAAAAGCACTCACTCTATCTTCTTCCAGTTTTATATATCTTATAAAGGGATACAGACCAGACCTATACCCTAATTATATTGATTAGATTCTGAATCTGATCGAATTTTCTTTTTCACTTTATAGAATCTTTTGAATTATTTTCCGGTTCATAAGCAAGTGATTTGTGATATCACATATAAAGAGTTTTGAATTACAGTCAAAACTAGCCGTTAGCCATTGAATAAACGGAAAACATGGTATCATTTTAATGGATTAATACAATTTAAATATAAAGATGAAAGGTTCTATTTTTGTTTTTTAAAAGGACCATTTTGTAAATTTTGATAAAAATCATGAAGAATCTTGTAATTCTCCAAATAACAAATATATAAAGATAAGATAGAAATTTAGACTGCCTTAATTATGCTTTACCACCCTTACTAATCATATATTATGTATTTATTTTGGTTAATGACAACGAAAGTAAGAAGACCATATTTTCTTTTTCTATTATTGATTTCATCATATCAATTCTTTTAGGTGTTTTTTGTTGTATGTGCTCCATTAATTTGTTAATTTCAATTAATTAAATTGTGATATTGCTTGACATAATTATTTCAATATATATTAATTTTTTTAATAAAGTAAATTATATTATTAAGTGTGTTTATCAAGTTGAGTTGGTTGAAGGTGCATAATTTTGGGTTATCGATTCATATTGGAGGGTGATTCACAAGTCAAAGAGAGTTAGGTTTCTCTTATTTTGGTTCTATTATAAATGATTGTAAAGCTCTAATGAATGTGCCGATACGATTGATTTTATGTCTGGCGTATTGGACTGGTTTGGATTTGGATTTGTCAAAAAATAAAAAGTACTATTAAAAAAAAAGTTATTAACTCCTTAATTATTATATAATTTATAAATAAAATATCTTTGTTTTTTTATGGAAAAAAAAAAAAAGAAAAGAGGTTAATGAAATGGATATGGAAATGATCCAAATTTGAAACGGACAAGCAAAGCAAAGTAAAAGAAGAAAGTGAAGGGAAGGATTAGATTTGTTAAATAATCATGCAAGCTGAATGGGAAGCAACTATCACCACACTTAATCAACTCTTAATCTTACACCTTCTATTTCTAATTATTATTACAATTGTCCCTAATATGTGGGGATGTGTCGTCGTGTCTCATATTTTATTAAATTAAATGTTTCCAATTTTACATCTTCTATTGCTAAATTAAATGCATAGTAATAACTAGAACATGAATTTCAGGAATTAAATTAACTAAACTTTTGCCAATGCAATTAAGCGAGCACTTACGGCGGTAGTGATTCGAAATTATATACTCGCAATGTGGTCGCTGACTAAACAGCGACGAAACACATTTCGTGTTGACCAGCGACATACTTGGCAACCATGTAATATTAACGTTGATTCCTTTTAGTGGTTCAAAAATGTAGTCACTGCAAAATTTGTCCTATGTACAAATTTGTCGCTGCTAATGGTTATTGTCGCTGATTTTGGTCGCTAAGTTTAATTATCCAAACGTTCAACAATATCTCCGAAGCGTTTCTCGAACGTCGGAAGATGCAATTCATGAATTGCTTAAGATGCTGCTCCTAACATTACTGGGGCTTCAAAAGAAAGAATAATACTTCTATTGAAAGAAAATGAAAGCAATACATCTACAGAAAATTCGAAGATTACAAAAAAAAGAAACATAAATAGAGGTCGAGAGATAAAGGGAGAGTGGACACCTGTTAACAGAATTGCAGCAGAGATCTGATGAAGAAGATGACCAACGACTTGTTGGATGATGGCTATTGGCAATTTGGTGAAGTACATTTACGGGTGAAGAAAGATTGTTAGTCGTATACGGAAGATTAAGTGAAACGGTGCGGTTTATAGAATACTCAGCGTTTCATCAAACTCTGTTTTCTTCTTTGTTCATTCCTCTTTCTTTGGATCTTCATGGATAACTGAGTAGAAGTAGTGTAACTCAAGACCATGGTAATTATGGTGTATATATAGTTCTATATTAGAAACCATAGCTTGATGTAACTGAGTTGATCATGGAGAACTAATTTTTCCTTTTCTCTCTAAAATTGTCACAAAGAATTCGAGGAAAGACTTAACTGCACATACACACGGCAAACCAATGACAAGTTAGAACAAAATTAAATGGAGGGTATTCTTGACAATACACTAAGTTGGAAGGTTGTTCATGATAAAAGTAAATCAATGAGATGTTTTCATTTGTTATTTGTAAAATTTAATTTTTGCTAATGATTTGTTTCATTTTAAATTATTATACATATTATTCTCTCTTAATTTGATTTGTTGCAAAGGTAATTCATTATTCAAATTACAGTTTTCAGAATTTAACTCTAATATTACAGATAATAAATAATTACAAACTCATCGATATAGAAACTATTCTGTACGATAAAAATTAAATATTTTGAAAACAAAGTACATGTAATGGATAATTTAGAAAAATGAATAAAAAATTACTTTATAAAAGGTAATTTAATGTTAAACTCTGTTGCGTGGAGAATTCTCACCTAATTTGGTTCCAGACGTGGATTGCAAAATGAGAACCATATATACGAAATTCCCACTTCTTTTATCCCCTAATCTCACAAACCCACTTTTAAGTTATTAAGAGAATTTTATAGTAATTATTAACTTTTTCAATTTTGCTAATTAAGCATTCATCGTCCATGTAGAATTATAGAATTATTATTATTATAATTATTAAATTAATCTCCATCCTTCCCTAAATAAAGTGCATAGTGAATATTCTTGCATCAAATACGATATTTGTATCATTTAATACTTTTCATTAAAGTACCCAAAAACACATTATTGAATTCTAATTAACATTAACAACAAATAATAAGAAGGGAATTATTAAAAATATGATTATTAGGATTTAATTTAGGAGATAAATAATTAATTTTTTCTAAGGGTAGCTTTCGGAATCAGATAATAATTCTACAATGTTTCCCATTTGTAAATAAGGTGGAATCCACCAGCCTGCCTTTCTCGTTGGAATCCTAACACGAAACCACCAATACTCTTTTATTCTTTTTCTATTATTTAACTGTAATGTGATTAGATAAAGCTGATGTTGTATTAATTAGGAATAATCATAATTAGAATAATTGTAGAGTTAAAGAGAAACAATATGCGCATTGACATAGCATGATCTTATGCACGTAAGCAAAGCATTCATTCATATTTCAGAATCGGTTCTTATAGAATCTCAACTATATGGTATCAAAATTTTGTCAAGGTAATTAAGGAACTTAAGCAGTAATTAGTTAATTAATTAATTATATTAAATTAAAACACACGACAAAGAAATAAAGCATGCATGAAACATATTATATTCCTTTTCCATTTTCTTTTAATTTTTTCAAAATAAACGCAACTAACCAATAAATAATATCATTGAGATGGATTGCATAATTAAAAAATAAGTTCCTTTTTGGAGTTATAAATAAGGGCATAAAATTGATGCAGCAATATAGAGTTGGAGTTGACAGAGATAGAGAGAAGAATGGGGGGAAAGATGAGTGAAGTGTTGCAGAAGATGAGACCATATATATTAATGGTGTGTCTGCAATTTGGATCAGCAGGAAATTATATAATAAGTATGGCCACTCTTAATCATGGCATGAATCGTTATGTTCTCATTGTCTATCGAAACGCCATTGCTGCTCTTTTTCTTGCTCCTTTTGCTCTCATTCTTGAAAGGTTCCTTCCTCCTCCTCCTCCTCCTCCTCCTACTTATTATTATTATTATATAAATATCATGCATGCATGCATGCAGACATATGCAAATAGTTACCTTATAATATACTAATTTAATTTATATATGCTATAGTGGAGCTAACTTTTTGTTTTTTTTATTTTATTTTAATTTTAATATGCAGAAAAATAAGGCCAAAGATGAGTTTCCCAGTCTTCCTACAAATTATGGCATTGGGATTTTTAGAGTAATGATTCTTATATAATTATAATTATAAATATAATTAATAAAATAAATTTCATATTTTAATTTGACTTTATGCAAAATAAATTAACAGGCCAATTCTAGACCAAGGGTTTTCTTACTTGGGAATGCAATACACATCAGCATCCTTTACGTCTGCAATCATGAATGCGGTTCCTTCAGTTACCTTTATATTTGCAGTTATTTTCCGGTAAAATTTAAATATTTTATGTACAAGTTTATCATTAGATGGACTGTAAAAATTGAAATATTTATGAATAAATATTGACAGGTTAGAGAAAATAAAAATAAGGGAGATAAGAAGTCAAGCAAAAGTAATAGGAACAGTAGTGACTTTTGGAGGAGCTCTGCTTATGGCAATGTATAAAGGACCAGTGATTGATTTTATTTGGTCTAATCATTCAAATAACGCTTCAAATTCTTCTCACCATTCTTCTGATAATCATCATTGGATCGCCGGTACTCTCATGATTCTCGTTGGCTGCGTAGCTTGGTCTGGCTTTTACGTTTTACAGGTAAATAAATATCCCATTAAAATGATTTTAAATATAATTTGTACCAATTTAAGAATAATTATTTAAAGACAAAATCATGAATTTTCCTATATAAATTAATAAAAAAATTATGGACTGGATGATTTAACTATGAAATTAATCAATGCAGTCGATAACGATAACAAAGTATCCGGCGGAGATCTCGTTGTCGTCATTAATATGTTTGTCCGGAGCTTTACAGAGTTCGTGTATAGCTTTAGCCGTAGCCCACCACCCCGGAGCCTGGGCGGTCGGCTGGGACACTCGGCTTCTAGCTCCCGTTTACACTGTAAGTAGTATTAGTAGTATTTTTTTATTATTATTATTAATTAGTCATTAGTTAAGTGTAAGTAGCAAACTATTATTATTATTATTATTTTTAATTAATTGTGGAATTCAGGGGATTGTTACGTCAGGAATAACATACTATGTGCAAGGTGTAGTAATGAAGACAAGAGGCCCTGTATTTGTAACAGCCTTTAACCCTTTATGCATGATTATAGTGGTTGCTCTTGGCTCTATTATTTTGGCTGAGAAGATTTATCTGGGAAGGTATAATTTAATCTGTTTTTAATTCAATCTAATAGTGCTCAGTGATATAAGTTAATTAACAATTAATATTAATTTTTGTTTAAACAGTATCATTGGAGGGATAATAATAGCAATGGGACTATATTCAGTAGTGTGGGGTAAAAGCAAGGACTACCCTACAAGCCAAGAGCCATTGGCACAGCCAAAGGGCAGCGCTGCAATGGAACTCCCAATTTCTACTACTATTAATAGTGCAAATATTGATGCAAAATAACAAATTTTATTAAGCAACTTGTGTTGTATTTGTTTACCCTTTGCTGTGGCTTTTATTACAATTTTACCCAATCCTAAAAAACTTAACTGTTTCCTTGTCCTTATTTGTATTTGATTATGGCTATGAAATTTATATTACAAGACTAAGTATTGTAAAATATTATTAATTAATCAAATTATTCTTTTCTTTTTTGAGAAAATTAATTGATCAAATTATTCTTCATTTTATCTAATTACATCAATTTCAATTTCCTTTAAAAGCATAATTTAGAAAAACATTATATTATTTATTATTGATAATTGATTACACAAAACATTCTACTACTTTACTCTACACTCAATTTAAAACTTTTTAGCTAATAGAGACTAATTAAGTAAATAATTATATTAATTTTCTTTACAAATTTTAATTTCTAAATATCAAAAAATTAAATTCTTTAAAAAAGGAAGTGAGATTGAGGAACAAGCAACAAAGAATATTATTTTTATTTTTATTTTTTTAAGACTCAAAAGATAAGCATAAATGTCAACCCTGATTTGATCTGACGGTGGTGGGGGCCTAATCCCTCTTCCTCTTCTGACACCTGAATGATGGAGAAATGAATATACGGTGAATATTGAGGTTTGAGATGATATTTTGTGATGTCCATTTATTATTTATTCTCCTCTTATCAAATATTTATTTATTTATTTATGAAATAATCATTTTTAAAGCATAAATCAAATAATTATAAGAATATGCGTGTGGGTCTTTTGAACCACTTAAAAGGAAGAATAGATGTGTTTAACTATACAAACCGTTTAGTTAAGAGTATATTAGAAAAGAAAGTTCAACTTATCATAGGAGTAATAAGTTTCTAAAATTAAGAAATTTAACTTCTTTTGTTTATTTAAAAACAGATTGTTTAAATCTCGAATTTAATTACAATTTTGGTATAATTGTAATACACAATACTATTCAATTTATTTATTAGTAATAATTTATATAGAGAAAAAAGAATAAAATTTCAAAAAATATAAAAAGACTACTAAAAAATATTGTGTTAAAAGCAAATTCTGTTATTTAGTTACCAATTTGGATACATAAATTATTGGTGATTATGAAACAAGTAATTAAACAGTATTAAAAGAATTAATTTTGTTGAACAAATAATGGGTAATTTGCAGAGTATGATTTTTAACAACCGTATGTTAGTTATTTTAAAAAAAATAAAAAATAAAATAAAAACAATGGTGCCTTGTATCGAATCCATTTAACTAATATCTAAACCAACTTTAAAAGGGTTGGAACAAGTTGCATAGTTGGGAATAAATATCTATATTCTATGTTTCATGAAAAGTTATATTATAAATCAACATATAACTCAATTAAGATAAGAAAGATGATGATATAAATAGCTAATTTTAAATTAATTAAAATTTTACTTTTTACATTGTTTATTATTATAAATAAAAAAGAATATAAGAGATTGATGATGTAATTTAGAAGCCGCATTTTGATGTTAATAATTCCATTAATTAATCAATTATTATATGTGGAACTTAATCCACAGCCACATATTTACTGAGATAAATAAATAAATAAATAAATACGCATAAATGAAATGAAATCTTAAAAATGGTTCCCATTTGAGAATGTGGGATTCCACCAAACTGTTTTCACCTCTAATTGGAATCCTAACACGAAACCACCAACTTTTTTTTTTTCTTTAGCCATTATTATATATAAATGCGAAATATTAGGCGGATTTAAAAAAAAAAAAAAACCTAAAAAAATGATAAATAAATATTTGTGAAATAATAATTATCCATTTGCTTTTGTCATATGGTGCTTCTATTTGGAGAAGAATAATATTTTATTTGGATCGATATTTTTGTAACAACTAAGGGCTGCACTACACATAAGTGAGAGCAAATTTCGGTTATTACACTACACATAGGTGAGAGCAAATTTCGGTTATTACAGGATTGCCAATCGTTAATTATCGAACCGAAATAATTCGGTAACCGAAAATCGGTAACGATGATTTACCGATCAGTAATCGGTTTTCAGTAACGGTTACCGATTGCTTACCTCTAACTGCACACGCAGAAAAATGAGAATATATAAAAAGAAAAATTTGCAAAATTTAGAGAATTTTTGAATTAGATTGATGGAAGGGACATTTTAAAATTGATTAGATTAAGCAAAGAGGAAATGAAGAAAATTGGAAGAAAAAATGAATATTAGAATAAGAATATAATAAGTTAGGCAACGTAAGTAAATAAATAAATATTCGAGATAATCATATGGAAAGCAATGGAAGTGAGTCAGCTAATTTAAGGTTGGTATCATGTGATATTTTCCACTTCGCATACATACATACGTCTAAGCAAATTAACTAATTCAGTTTCAAATGAAAAGCAAAGCTAACTGAATTGGGTAATTATATAATTCTGCCAAAAAAACGTGACACGTCTTTCCTAATCCTACGCTTCTTAATCTTAGCTAATAATACTAATTCTGTAGATAATTAGGGAGTTAATTGGTTTTAGTGATATGAGATAATACAAGTTTGATATTTAACATATTATTATTATCCTGATCTTAGGTTGTATTAAAGTAATTAATTAATTAGCAACGTCATTAACACTGAGTTTTACTAGGGGATTAAGGTCAAATCAAAATATATAGTAATTACCCAATGAGTGAATGAGGTTGGGTCAATCATCTTTTAGAAATGAATGGATTCCACTCTTCAAAGCACCCATTTCTTTACAAACAAACACACCACAAATCCTTCCTTTCATTTGGTTAGTGGATAATAAAATTAAACCCCACCAACCAATTCTCTTATTATACGTACTATTCCCCCAAAAAAACAAAAATAATTTGAACTAGTATTATACAAACACGCAAAAAATATAAATATATACATAGAATTCTAACTAATTTTATATGATTGGAGAGTTAAAAGTAGTATAGTAGTTTCATTTATGTCATAATTTGTATTATTTTTTTTTTCCATTATGATACAAAATTAAATGGGTATGTATATATGTAATAAAGGAATCTAAAAAAGTAAATAAGAAAAGGTAGTTTGGCTTTTTATTGTCTATAAGAAGGGATTTGGTTGTAGCATAGAGCAGAGCAGAGCAGAGGAGGGAGGTAGCTACTAGCTAATTAAGATGGGAGAAGAAAGCAGAGCTTGTGAATGGATTCTAAAAGCCAAGCCATTCTTAGCAATGGTGGCTTTGCAATTTGGATATTCAGGAATGTATATTGTAACTATGGTTTCTCTGAAACATGGGATGAGCCATTATATACTTGCTGTTTATCGTCATGTTGTGGCTACTCTTGTCATTGCTCCTTTTGCTCTTGTTCTTGAAAGGTCTCTTCACTAATTTCTCTTTTTTATTTATTTATTTCTCCATTAATATCTACTTAACCAACTAATTTCTTCTTAATTTCAATTTTTCAGGAAAATAAGGCCAAAGATGACACTTCCTATTTTTCTCCGAATTATGCTTCTTGGCTTTCTCGAGTAATACTATCTTTCTGTTTATTTTTCTGTCCGAATCAAACTTAAACAATGCATATATTACGTTTTATTAAACATAATTTTAGTCAACTGTTATTCTTCTTAATTAATATTCAAGGAATAAATAATTAGAATTTTACTATGGGGATTATTCTTTGACAATAAATAATTAATAAAACTTATTATTATTAATAATAATTCCTGATATATATATATATTATATGCAGGCCAGTGCTTGATCAAAACTTGTACTACGTTGGAATGAAGTCCACATCAGCAACATTTGCATCTGCATCAGTCAATGTTCTTCCTGCTATAACCTTTATTCTGGCAATTATTTTCAGGTAAATTAAGAAAGAAAAAAAACCAAAATAGGAACTAAAAATTTATTATATATGATTGCACTCAGGATCCTTATTAGCATATAATTATAAAAATTTACAGATTAGAGAAGGTGAACATAAAGAGAGTACATGACATAGCCAAAATTATGGGAACAACTGTAACAGTAGCCGGAGCAATGGTGATGACATTATACAAAGGTCCTATTCTTGAATTCTTGACACCTCATGCTACCGGAATCCACCATGGAACCTCCACGGCCAGCACTCAACCTACTGATCAACACTGGGTTCTTGGAACTTTAATGCTTCTTGGCAGTTGTTGCGGTTGGGCTGCTTTCTTCATCCTGCAAGTCAGTATATTTGTATATCTATTTAATTATAATTTCACAATATAATTAAACAATTTGGAAGATACTAATTAAATTTTTGAAATTTAATTAACAGTCATTTACTTTGAGGCAATACCCAGCAGAGCTTTCTCTTACAGCTTTAATATGCTTAACGGGTACTGTGGAAGGAGCTGCTGTTTCACTTGTTTTTGAAAGGGACATGAGTGCTTGGAAAATCGGTTTCGACTCTAGGCTTCTTGCTGCTGCTTACACTGTGAGTTCACTGTTCAAAAAAAGAAAAAGATTATTACTTTTTATGTACACTAATTGTTAATTAATTGTTTAATTAGGGAGTGGTTTGCTCTGGAGTGGCATATTATGTACAAGGTATGGTAATTAAAGAAAGAGGCCCTGTTTTTGTGACCTCTTTTAGCCCACTCTGCATGATCATCACTGCTGCTTTAGGAACAATAATTCTAGCTGAGCAACTTCATCTTGGAAGGTAAATAATTAGAGATTATAGTTACAATTATTACTATAATATAATTATTAAACATATAATTAAGTAATTTTGTTGGGTGTTTCAGTGTAATTGGAGCAGTTCTTATAGTGATTGGGCTTTATACAGTCGTGTGGGGAAAAAGCAAAGATAAGAGAGAGTCAGCAACAGCAACATTAACAAATGAGAAAGAATTGCCAATTACAACTACCAATTTTGATAATGGAAGTAATGCCAACAATACCAAAACACCTGCACTTCTAATGTCAGCTTAAAATAAAATTAATTATAAATTAATGTAATGTGGGATTATATGTGTATTATGGCCCCACTCTTTTACCTAATTATTATTATTTTTTAAGATTTTGATCTTCAGCTAATTATAAAATGCCTTTACACAGGCTTTTTCTTTTTGTTAATTATTATTTTTTATTTTTTATGTGGGTAAAGAAAAAACAGAGCAAAGAATTTTATCTCAAATCATAAGAAAGAACCAAATTCTGACATAAAATAAAACAGAGAAAATCATTAAATTTTTGTTTTTTTATGTTTAAATTCTGAGAGACAGAAGATTCCATTTACATACATTACATGAGAAGAATCTGAATCTTATACCCATAATTTTGTGTTTTGCGATGTGGGAATCAAGCAGCCATTTGATTCTTGTGCATAGTTTTGACATAAAAAAAAAGAATCGCATAATTTTCAGATTTTGAGAGGTCTAACAAAGTACAGGCAATATATCACATTGATTTGATTCTTATTGCTTCTATTGATTTGATTTAATTACCAAACCCACGCTACAAAGATTCATCCTAATTTAAATGTCAATAAACAAACGGACCCATGAAAATAGAATCCATTTTTTATTTTATGAGAGTCATTAATCGAATTGAAACTCGATTTTAGTTCTGATTTCAAATATTAAAGGAATTGACATATGTTCGTAATTGTTGAGCCCTAATTTTCATGTTTATGTAGGGTTGTAAACGAACCGAATAGAATTGAATAATAATAGGTTCGGTTCGAGTTGTTTAGGTATTCGTAGTGTTGAAATTCAGATTTGTATTCGACTTGAACATCAATTAAAAGTTCAAATTCAATTCGGCAACTATTCGAAAATATTCGTGAACAGTTTGAACTCGTAAATTCAGCTCATTTAAATTTCAAATACGAATCGAATATTTTCGATCCGAATCCAACGCGGAAGGTGGTCTTTTATGTTTATGTTTAGGTAATATTAAGATTTATATAAAATTGGCCCAAGTGGGCCAGACCTAGAAGTAAACAAACTCTTTGTTGGCCGTTAATAATTTGCTCTTACCATGAAATGTCATTCTGTATTTTTTTTTTTTGTCCAATCACAGATCTCTGATGTTGCCTTCCCGTTTATCTCTATACTGTAGTGAGTAATTAGCAGCATCATTAGAAAAAAGTAGCAGACCCAAAAATGGTGATGTGGGTATTTGGGTATGGGTCTCTCATATGGAAAGCAGGTTTCAACTACGATGATCGTCTTGTTGGTTTCATCAAAGGCTATCGCCGCGTCTTTTACCAAGGCAATTTATTGTATTTGTATTTTCTTCATTTCAATGTTGGAGAATGATTTGTGGGAATTTATTATTAATTTTGATTTACAGGTAGCACTGACCATAGAGGGACTCCAGAGTATCCAGGTAGAACTGTCACTTTAGAACCTGCTGATGGAGAAGTTTGTGTGAGTTACTCTGCATGAAAATTTTGAATTTTTTTTGTTATTATTTTAAATTTTGTAAATCAAGCATATCTACTGCTGTAATTAAAGTTAGTTTGTTAATTTAATGGGTATGACGAACAAATATCCGGAAATTGAATGGAGGAAAATGGATGGTATTTTAAACTTGGGATTAAGATTTAGAAGATCTCTAATTAGAATATTGGATGAACAGGTTTTTTGAGATGGGAGGGTGTGAAATTTTGTAATGGAGGAGGTTTATCCCATATCATGTAACCTAGCCATAAATTTTGATTGTGAAAATTTTTTGAATCAGAGGGAGATCTGAATATCCCTCCTGTGGTATTAACCAAAATGTTTGGATAACTCATGATTTCCTTGAAATTTGACAATAGTTTGTCCTGCCATACTCTTTTCTGTCCTTGGAGAAGAAGAGGTTGATGTAATTTCTTTGTAAACCAGCAAGATAATTATCTAAATGCGCATTTACGAATTATGTCCATTTGAGTTTGTGGGATCATTTGTTGCTTTTATGATAAGAAGTCTGCTAATATTTCTCTACTTGCCAGAATACATGTTCATGTTAAATAGAATGGTCTGTTAATTACTTTGATATATGAGTTTAGTTTTTAAAAATTTGTTTCTTTTGAATTTTGTTTTTGAGGTCATAGTGGGGAGTTGCATACAAGATCTCCAATCAAGAAGATGAAGAAACTGCAATAACGGTATAATTTCGAGTCAAGTTTTTCTAGCTCTTATTAGTTGCAACTTGCAAAGTATTTAATATTTTCTGCTTTTTATTATTTCTTGGTATCATACCAATGCCTTATTGCCACCTTCATTTTGTTGCCTTTAATATCCATATCGCACCTCCATTTTTGTGCATGCATAGTTATGCTTGTTTGGAGATCATGTGTTTGTTACACATGAATATGCATATTATGTTTTTTCCTTTAAAACTTTTTGCCTTTATTTCTGCAGTATTTGGAAGTGAGGGAAAAGCAGTATGACCAGAAGGCTTATGTTGATTTCTTCACAGTAAGTTCCAAGCAGCTACATGATTGTATATTGATAAATCATGTGAACATCTTCTAAAATTTGTTTTCAGGAGCCTGCAGCTGCAACTCCAGCTGTTTCAGGAGTAATGCTGTAAGTAAGTTTTAACAAAGAACCAGAATTACATATTCTCTCATTATTACTTCCCTATTATTATTTCTTATTGTTGCTAAAATTCGAAAATGAGACTTTTGGGAACTGCAAACGTATTACGAATTTGACATATTCTAAATTGACACATTCTTTTTTCAGATACATAGGATCACCAGATAAGAATAACCAAAATTATTTGGGGCCTGCACCTCTTGAAGACATAGCTAAGTATGCATTTTAAGTTTGTTCTTTCGAGAAGTAAATATCTTTCTGCATTGATGAGCTGAACCATAGCTATACACCACTTGCTGACTTAAATTCTATAGCTTAAAAGAAGACTGTTAATCTGTCATGCGCAGCCCGTAATCCTTAACGATTAATGCAGACAAATTATTCATGCTGAAGGCCCCTCAGGACCCAACAGAGATTATCTTTTCAACCTTGAAATGGCCCTCATTCAAATTGGTTAGTTTCTTGTTTGATTTACTTGTTCAAGTTCTTAGATTTTACTTGTCCAAGTTATTTAACTTGTTGGGTTTTTCTATCAATATTGCTTTGGTTAGGAGTGAAGGACAAACATGTTATGGATCTTGCAAATGAAGTGAGGCGAATTCTTTCAGAGATGGAGCAGGGGAAGCTCACTTCATAATGCTATAATACACTATTATTTTACTTCAAATTTCGTAAATACCCAAAATTATGAGCTTAAAACTTTATTATTGTTCATGAAAAATGGTAAAACATTGCTTTACTCATTTATTTTAGCTTCAATTAAGTTTTGTGAGAGTTTTGATCAACGTTATGCTCTCTGTATCGGGCATGTCCCTGTTCTGTTTTACTGTGCCTTTTCCTTTATTTCCTTGTGACACGTGTAGCTCCAAATTATTGTTGTAGGCTTAAAATTTATTTGTAAAACTGCTGTATCAGATATCAGAGGACTATAAAGGAAGCAATTATGTATCAAATGTTAGAGGACTTTTACGCAGTTGAATTCACTGCAATATAACTGAACTGAAACACATCGACTAACATACACAGCTATTAGTTTACATTTGAAGCTAAGTTATTGAGGGTAAGCTACCCTTCTACAATTCACCAAAAACTACCAAGCTAAATGTACGAAACTGCAATCAAATGGTCCATAAAATTTCTACACTCAACAAATATATATAACTAAATAATTAGAATAGATGATGATATATTATCCATGCGTGCAATTTGTCGACATATCTACTATCATCAGTCCATCAGTCATCTATCAAGTATTTAATCGCTGTCCTCTGCATCCTCTGCATACAATATCATACAAAGGAAATTGAAAGCAGATCAACCTATTGATCAATGTTGATTCCTTAACCAATGTTTTACTAAAACTTAATTCTAAAATAATCGAGCTCATTTTGAAATGAAAGGAATCACATTCTGTATTACTTACCTTCTTCACTCTGGCTCTCATCATCCCCATCATTTTCCCCTTCTTCATCATTTTCTACTTCCTCTTCTTCGTCATCTTCGTCGTCATCGTCCTCCTCCTCCTCGTCACTATCATCACTGCCACTTTCAACGGGTATTTTGGGCTTTGGAGGAGGCGCATAACTTGTTGTCGACCTTCTACGTGAACTTGACACAATATTACTTGTGTCTATGCCCTCGAGCTCCTTCGCTCTTTCCTTTTTCTTTCTTACTTCCTTGATCTCTGAACATACAAAGGTTAAATAGCAGTAAATAATGCATCTGAGAGTTCAAAGGTTGATAACTTCTCTATGCTCAAATGTACATAACCTGATTTGCATTTTGCGAAAAGAAAAAAAAAAAGGTGATCCTTCAATTAGAATTACCAACCAAATCAATTTCTTACATAATTTGCATTTTGCAAACTGCAAAAAGAATAAATATAACACTTTCAAAGAAACAAAAATGCACTTGTTACTTTAGTCTTCTGTTAAAACAAACCGTAAGATCTTCATACGGACAGATTTGACTGTCTTCTTTAGAATTCCAAATGCCGCAAGAAAGTTAAAAGAGCACCATCTAAAACCAAAAGCAGTTCTTAATAAAATACGACCATTTTTACCCACAATACAGAAACCAGAGGGAGAAAAAGGCTCTTTTCTTTTCTTTCAAAGAAAGGTGACATTCATGAGGACTTTGTCCCTTGGGTTAAAGAACAATATCAATACAGTTGCACTCCCACCTATTCCCAAATAAAAAATATAACAGTTCTCCTGTCCATCGCTAAGGATTGAACACAGATTTTCCTTAGAAGGTAATTAAATAACATTTTTACTTATTCCATCTCATTTTAGCATTTCGGGATATGTGAGAATAAAATATTGACAGGGCAGGAAAGGACTGATGGTTCATAAAGATGACTCTATAAAATTCAGTAAAATTTGATAATTAAAGCAAATAGGAACTATTTCCAATAAAAGGGACAGAACTCAAGTGCAACTAAGCATGTTTCATTACGAAACAATATCAACCAAATAAGGTAGCACAGTAGCTATCCACAGCTAACATATCTCAGATAGAAGTTTAAGGGTACCTTTTTCAGAAGGATTTGACGACAATCCCTCTTTGGATAGTATCTCCTCCAGCTCCTTAATTAGCTGTGCTTCACGTTTGTTCTCAGGCACCTGCTTGACTTTCTTGTAAATAACAGGAGGCACACTGCAGAAGAAATAATAAACACTAAGATCGTAAAGCTTGATAAAGAAGTAAGATAGTTTGTGAATAGCTAGTATAAGAAGGAACCTCATCCCACAAGATTTGATGACAGATTTTAGATGCTCTACACGCTTCCCGTATGATGTTGTTGAAGCTTCCTTTTTCTGCAAGAAATTGAAATGAACTGTTTTACTTAATCAACTTCCATTATTACACAGGATTTTGTTTATTAATACATTTTTGTTTGCAGGAGAGAAGACGGTTGAAACCTTGACAGGTTTTTCAACAGAACATTGAGAATTACTATCTTCGGAAGCATTTCCACTGTCTTCTACATCACTGCCATCCTCTCCCACTTTTTCCGCAGACTTTGTGCGCTTCTTGCCAGATACTTTGCTTTCTTTCTCAATCCGTTTACGTTTCTTTGATCCTTCAGAGTTCTGCATCTTCTGCTTTGGAACAATTTTCTTTTTCGGTTTAGCTTCCTCTTCATCTTCATCCTCCT
This sequence comes from Croton setiger, assembly GCA_948099555.1. Lineage (NCBI taxonomy): Eukaryota > Viridiplantae > Streptophyta > Magnoliopsida > Malpighiales > Euphorbiaceae > Croton > Croton setiger. The sequence goes on along the minus strand of CANUEY010481068.1, from coordinate 41,809 downwards.
CTTCACTCTCTCGATCTGAAGATTCTGAACTCTCTTTCGCCCTCTTCTTTGCAGATGCTTTTCCTTGAGAATTACCTTTTACATTTTTCTTCTTAGGTTCAGAAACCTCAGAAGATTGTAATATCTAATAAAAAGCATATGATAACAAAAGTTAGACTATAACAGATGCCTACATAAGGAAAAGAAAAAACAAAAGTTCACCTCATCTAATTGCTTGCTTATAAATTTTTTGAAGGGATCAAGTGCATGTTTATCAAGTCCAAGATCTTCCTCTAAAAGTCGACGAAGTCCGGCCATTGTAACTTCCCTAGTGATACAAGAGATAAAAATGTGTTTAACTCTTACGAGAAACAAAAAAAGCAAAACAGTGAAGAACCAAATGAAACATTCATTGCACATTAAGATGAACACAAAACACATTGCAAAGTAGTAAATGGGGATTAACACCCAAACGAGAAAGAAAGGGAGATTAGAGCATACCCTGAATTGGCTTTAATATAGGAAGCTTTCTTCCATAATGCTTTCTTAATGCTGTCTTCACTTGGTATGTCTTTATTCTCATCAACAGAAGTTTCCTCAGTTTCTGATTTATTGGTTTTTTTCCCTGTCAAAAGGCCCATTACAGGAGAGTCTTCCATTTTCTCCTCGCCCTCAGAAACCTGTTCTTTCATATCATGTTTCACATCATGTTCTTCAGGAGATTCTACTGCTTCTCTTTTTGTTCCTTTGGAAGGTTTTTCCCCACTTTCCCCAGAATCCTTGGGAGCATTGTCACCAACAGCTCCCTCCAAGCACTTCCCTCAAACAAATAAACGAGGCACTCAAACAAGAAGTAAAGGAGAGAAAAATTTTGGTGCTCGGTGACATTTTATAAACAAAGAATACTGACATTGAGAATCAGTAATCAGAAACCCTTGACAATTAAGATGTCCACGTTATGTGTAGAATTCAGTCCATAAAAGAACTAAATATTGCAGAAGCATGTAAAATAAGATCTATATATATACACAGTGATAAATCATCAAATATACTGCTGGAACTAATTCTAAGAATATAGTAAGATTAAGATTCGAGCAAGGGCAAAATGCAACACCCACCACTTTCTACTTGAGCAATAATGCTTAAGCTAACAATAATCACGCACCAGATAGGCTGTGACTAGTTTACATATTTGGATATTTCAAATTCCAATTCTCAGAATGATTTCAAGATTCAGCTCTATACGAGTTAAGCATAGATGGAAACATGTAGATTAGGCGATAATGTTTTCCTCATTCACAAATATGGTAAATTTAATCAGTAAATTTGCAGTTTCACCCTGTCCATATATTGCAGTTCGGAATCCTATAAATTGGCCAGGTACAAGTAATCGGTATGCACATTTGGAGAACTCAAATTCAAAATTATCATTTTTGTTTTAAGTAAACTCAAACAAAAAACAAAATTCAGAATGCCACCATAACAATGCATGGAACTTGGCCACCTACAGAAGCTTGTAAGATAAGCCAATTTTTTGTTTCCCTAGCTCACAAACAAAAAGTAAATCTAACTAAATAACTTTGTAACTTAGCTTAATACTTTTGGTTGTTAAATGTCAAGTTCAAACCTATATAAATAGAAACGAAGCGAATGATGAGGTTGAACATAGATAGTCATACATGAGCTGCTGTTCAATCTTTATGCTTAAATCAAATAATTACTGAGTAAAAAAAAAAAGCAAAAAAACAGAAGTACCTGGAGTAGACATTGCTTGACAAATCTCTTATGCACATCTAATGCAAGTTTAGGCAATCCCAAGTCATTCTCTAACAGTCGCCTGACTCCCTCAAAAGTCAAAGAACTGCAATTTCCAAACACTCCAAATATGAAACATAAACATAATCACCATTCTTACACACTTCCCTACTGGCTACTCACTACAGTAATACCACAAATCAAAACACAATAGGCAAATCACATACAATTGAACGAACCTATTATTTGCTAACTAAAATTGAACACAATCGAAACCAAATCAAAATTAGTAAGAGAGAAAGAGAGAGAACTCAGATTGTTCTTTGAAGTGGTTGACTCGGGAACGCATAGCTTCCTTAATCTGTGACTCGATATCTGGCGAATCAACCGTCCTTTGGTTTTTCACCGGCGTCTCGCTATCTTGAGCCTCCTCTGCCATTCTCGGCGCTACTCAGTGTGGAAAACGGACCGGAGTTACTCTTTCTTCCCGTTTCTTCAATTTTTTTCAATTTCCTTTCGCGAGCTATGGAAGTGGAAAAAGGGCTCAAGTATTTGGTGAATTTGTTTTTATTGTCTGTGTTAGTGTTCATTGTTAATTTGTGATTCTGAAATATCTGAACCGTTGATGTGATCTTATTTTTAATTTTTAGTTGAAGTTTGACTGGCAGGGAGGGTACGCTGTGCACTGCAAGCATGGTGTTCCACGTCACGTGGCCATAGATAGTCACACATAGGACATTTTTCTATTTGGAATCTGATTGTATTAGACAGTATTGAGAATGTTTAAATTCGGCTAAACTCTTCTTTTCAGGCAAAGTTTCCGCTAAACTAAATCGATAATCGCACAATAAAAAAAAAAACCGATTTGTACGGAATTGGAATCGAAATACAGTTGTTATCGTTGCAGTTAAGCGTGTTTGGAATAGTGTATAAGCTAGTCAAAAGTCAGAACAACTTATACACTTAAAACTAATGTTCATAATATGTTTGGCATGAACCATATCCGAAATCGGAATACCTGGTTCACAAATCATTGGCCAGGCCGGTTCAGGTTTACAAAATTCTTGAACCATTGATCACAGGTTCACGAGCATGCCCCGGTCTATCTATAACCAACGACAATACAACAGAAACGCATTCGGCTCTACTATTTGACGACCATTATTTATGCGGTGAACTACTTGTCGTCTCGTCTCTATAGGATTGCTTCTGTTGTCTGCAGTACATTTACCCAAAGCTGTGCAAAAATCAAAAATAAAATCACTTCTGATTTGGGATACGCCAATCAATCGTCCAAAATTAAAGCCATCATCGCCTAGGGTTTGCACCGAATTTCAGATGATGGGAGGCCACCGTGCGATAGAGGCGGCGAAGACGGTTATTGAGGTAGCCGATGTTGCTTGGAAAGCCATGGAATTCACCCATCAACACCATCATCTAAACCACGAAAATGACGATAAAAACGCTAAGCATGTGTCAATAGACGAAGAATTGGAAGCCTTGAGATCCGAAAATCTTCGTCTAAAAGTCCAGCTGGAACAAAATCTGAATCTTCTCCAAAATTTATCCGAATCTCCTTGCTTGTTAAACGATTGCCCTCCTGATGTACGTCATGCCATGTGCATACATATGTAGTCCTTGTTATGCTTATTAAATTTTTTTGGTAATATGGTTCTGATTTTTTGTTACAAGTTGTGTTCTTTTATTTGATGGGCACAAATTTTTTTTTTTGAGGAAATTTAATTTTTGGCGCAAAAACTAGGAGTACAGAACAAAGTTAATGATTTCTTGTCATCCATAGTTGCTTTGTTATTGTTAAATTCTTCGATTAATTTTCGGTTGATGCTTCGTTACTTGCTAACGTTGTGGTTTTAGGTGGTTAGTTTGTTACACCTTACATTCTGTAGAGCTTTGTTGAAATGTTGAATCTCAACTGAACTTTGTCATAATAAATTTTAAATTTGGGGCTTTTGTTGTATAATTGCAGCTACATTCCCGCTTAGTTGCAACCATAGATTCTGATGATTTCTTGGCTCGACTTAAATCCCTTCAACAGGTTTCAACCAATAAAAATAGCATTGAATTCCCCTTCAAGGAGCCTACAGGTTATTTGTTTTGATTATTATTAAAACATGTTGTACGCTTCATGCGTTATAGTTTACTTGTCCATGCATTACTGCCATGTTGTTTCTGCTTCACTTAGTTTTGGTTCTCTTATCAGGGGATGATAAGTATTCTGCTGAAATGCTAATTGATGTTTCCCACGAGGAACCTAGCTGGTGGGTTTGGGTCACAGATGAAATGGTTCCCAATAATATTGAAGAAAGGAGTGGAATTGATGATGAAAACTATGTAGTTGTTACTGAGGAACATGTGGTGGATGCAGTTGCCAATTTTATGGCTAAATGCATTTTATCGAACCCAAAGGCTCAGGTATGGACTAGTGAGTATATTGTAGCTTATTGCCTTACTTGGTGTGCGGCTTCTCATATGATCTTCTGTCTTGACATTGCAGAATATGACTCCAGAGGAGCTGCAGAAGGGTAAGTTTACTGTTGAATTTATTGTTTTGTGCATGTCCTTTTCAGTTCAAAATCCTAAGACCTAGCTACCATCGTCTAACTTCTCTTCACAAATAATTAGTCATAGAATGCAATGGCAAAGTATTCTATATAATTCATGTGGTAACTTTTTTGGTAATAGAGGAAGCTCAATAATAAACTTGTGTATTTATTTTGAATCATTTTCTCCCCTTTATAGAGTAGGTTACAAAGATACAGCTGTGTTCATATTTCGTGCATAATAACGTCTGCTTTGAGACTCATGCTTGGATAAATTATAGCAAGAGTCAATAAATCTAACCTTGTCGGGTGGAAATTTATTCTTCCATATGGTACACCAAATGACTTTTCTAGTTTTCTGGTACTCATAGATCATATATATTCCTGAAAAGGTTGTGTTTGTTGAACTCAAGACCCTTACCTGCAATACTTGCTAACAAAGTGCATATTTTCATCATATCATGGCAATGCCAATGCCAATTTTCAGCCCTGGAAAAAGCACTGGAAGGTGTGAGCAAATGGGAGAAGATTATTAATATTTGGCACGCAGGACAGCTATTTTATACATTAGCTACTTGGGGACTCGCCCTGTGGGGGTTAGTTTATTCTCAACTTCTTAACTTCTTGGTTTTCCATAAAGAGAAATTGGCTGGTTGGGCAAACAAATTCGTAACTACCCTTTTTATAAGATCATATCCTGTCAGATTTTCATTAGGTTATTTATAGCTTAAATTGTGGTTCTGGGAGAAAATTTACCATTTTTAGCTTTTCATTTCATAAGGCACAATACCACCAAATAAGACTACTGGGTTTTCAAAAAATAAAAATTGTCAAGTTTGCATTTGACTTGTGAGTTGTGACACATGCATGATTTGGCAACAGGTTGTATCGGAGTAGAGCCATAGTGAAACTTGCTGCAAAGGGTGTTCATAAAACTGGCAAAGTCATTCTGAAGGCACTCTGAAGAAAGCCATGCCACTCTGCTACAAGCAAAATTATTTGTAAATTTGTAATTTACTTTGTAGAATCTGCGGAACATCCTGTGTTCCCCCGTGTGCAAATCAAAGAACTATTTATATATTCCTACATTTCTGATTGACAGATTCTATCTGTGTGTGTAATTTGTAAATATGGCAGGCTTTCAATTAATAATTGAATTGATTTGTTTATTATTTCACCCGAAAATGCCATTACAGATTTACAGTAATCTTTTAAAGCTTTGTTTTTCTTATTATCGCAGCCATATGCATAATAGGGAGATAAGAGGATCGGCTATTGGGAAAACCATCTCCTTTCCAAAGGCCGAACTGCGAGAAATTATCAACAGATTATAAGTGGCAGTTGCACGCCTACGAGAAATTAAGAAATATATTATTTGGTAAAAATGCTTTCTTCTGTATTTACTGATTCAGCTGCAGACTTTGAACAGGACTGTCTATTTAAACCTCAGAAATTATCAAATTACATATGATGATGACAGACTGATAGAGGATGAATCATGGCTAGAGAAGAAATCGTGAATTGAAGTAAGCGGTTGAACAACGGGAGGCAACCGAGGCGAAGGAGCAGAAGAACGCCTCTGCTGGTTCATGTGGTTTGCTGTCGACTAATAGAGAGAGAGAAAAGTATACAACGCCAAGAACAGAAACAGAGAGAGGGACAGAGAGAGAAAGGAGCAGAAGAACGCCTCTGCTGGTTCAGTTAGATTTTTTAGCATCATTTTGTTTTTCTTTTGGGGGGTTCATTCGTTTCAGAGATATGGGTATTTCTGTATGGAAGTGATTGAATCCTGAATTTTGTTGTTTCAGCTGAAAATTTTGTTTCTTATAATTGCGTCTGTTACTAAAGTAAAATTTAGCCATTTACAAATTAAAAAATTTTGATTTGGAAGGTTTTGTTTCTCTCTCTTTTTACTGGATAGTCAATTTAATTCATTGAATTCAGATCGGTTAACATCTGCAATTTACAACTAAAGAAGACAGGTTCTATCTAGATATTCTTCATTTGGCATTTCTGGGTTTCATTTCCTTATCATTGGAAGCTAACCGGAAAATAACATTTTCTAATATTTTCGCTTCTGTTCCAAAGAAACGACCTTTTGTTTTTCTTTTAACTCTTTTGATTTATCTCTCTAAAGATTCATAATTTCTTCTTTGGTGTTTCTGGGTTCCATTTTTCCTGAAAATAAAAGGTCGTAATTCATCAACAGACAAGAATTTGGAGTTGTGTATTGTTTTATCTTTTCATTTAGGGAGTAAAATACAAAATCAAATTCCCTTTGTATTCAAGTCTAACTCCTAAATAGGGCCTAATTCTATGTATTGACTGCTGCTTTTGGAGGCTTCGGGTGCTTGGATTTGCCGATTTGTGTGTTTGCTTCAACTGGCCAAATTAGCGACACATGTTGGAGTGTTTGTTGTATCTGCTCCTTCTGCGCTTTGAGGTTTGTGAATGGCGGCTTATTATTTGAGGAAAAGCAGGAAATGAAGCAGAGTTTAGGTCTGGTTCTTGTTAATTGTTTGAAAGAAAGAAAAAGGGGAAGAAGGAAAGAGAAGAGGATGGAAAGAAAAGAGCTTGAAATTTTTTATTTCTATCAGAACGTAAAAGCTACTTTCGTTAAAAAGCTACAATTTCAGGGGAACAGAAAATTCTGAAATTGCCACCTTAACATGTACACTTGCTAGAATATGATCGAGTAAGCATAGAAAACTGAAAATAAAACATCCCAGCTTCTATATTTTCTTTGGTTGTTTATTGCTGAATGAAATACACAGACGAAATCTTGAACAGGAGCACGAAAACTACTCCAAAGTTAGATCTGCCATCTGTGACCATATTGAGCAACTCTATAAAACTCATGCCCTCCAATTTAGCCATGTTTCTTGTACGCAAAATCATTGCTGAATATATGAAAGTGGCAAAGGTCAAGAAAAGCTTGGTCACAAGAAAATAAACTATTATTTTATTCTTAAGCTTAAAAGAAGCAAAAATCAGACAATTGACTTCCAGCAATTCAGATTTCTTAAATACTACTGTACTACTTAACAAAATCTGTGATGGAAATAACTAAGAATGTCTTCAAAACCAGATGGTTAACTGCAAAATGACATCAAATTTAAGAGACGTACCAAACAAAATGCTTGAAGAAGGGCTAGATCATGTTTCTGGAGCCTTTCTTTTACGATCTGGTGCAGAGGAGCTATCTGACTGGGATTGACCAAACACTGACCTGCACCATACTCAAAGCCTCAAAATTACATGATCAAGGAAGACACAGAAAATCATTTACATAATTTTATCTCTTCATCACTGTGCCCTCTCCAATCCAATCAAATCAAGACTGGGAAACACACTCATAAAAGTATGAATGGACAATTAAACAGGTTTGGTGCACTCTAAGCATGAGAAAACATTTCACAAAGCCCAATGGCTACCTACTTAACATTGGCAATTTCAAAATGAAAAAGTTGCTTCTGTAGCAACAGAATCAGTTTCCAAATTTTCAAAAAAACATTCTAACTACAATAAATTAATAACATAAAAATATGATGAAAAGAGGCAAAAATTTAGCAATATTCATTCACAGAAAAATACGTTGCAATACACAAGCCTGTTTAGAACCAGATTATCATGTAATTGTAAGATAATTTGGAGAAAGGAAATGTTTAGTTACCCGCAGGTCGAACATTTTTTATGTTGCTTACAAAATATTGACAAACACACGGAACATATGTACCCCATATCAATTGTAGTTTTATGGCAAAAACACCTGCAAACAACAAGTCAGTGTGAAAATTGGGAATACAAATAATTTTAGAAAAATATTAATGCCAATCTGAATCTTGACAAGTAACACCTTCCATCACCATATATACATACAAGCAATGAGTTTCCTACACAGGCTATTCAATCACATAAGAAAGCAACCAGATAGAGCATATGAATTTCTTTTTTTTTTTTTTAAGAAAATAAAATAATTGTTTAACAATAATATAACCACCTTCTACTCAGAATTGTGGATATAATTTATGATACAAAACTGTTTAAAAGCAAGCACTCTTATAAGAGTCATAAAGAGGCTATGGACTCATGCCTGGATTGCAAGTACATTGTATGCAAAAATGTATAATGGTAATGAACTCATATTTCTGCTAATAACTAAACCTAATGATTTTACTGTATCATACAAGGCCAAAGTTATGTAGAGCTTTAGTACATGTCTTCTGTTACCATGAAAACCTAGTAATCTTGATTGGAAATAATTACCCCTGAAAGGGTTACATTGGATTCCAAAAATATGAAATACTGAGGACATATCAAAATTAAATCAAAGGGAAATAAGAATTTAAATTCTCCAAAGCAAGCAAATTGCAAGCAAGATTAAAAGGCACTGAAAAATGATTGGTACCACATTCATCGTGTAACAATGAACAACAGATTGTAGATAAGAAAGTTACAGAAGTTTTGCAGCCAAGCATGAAACTAAGTAGCTATGTGAATGGTGAACATAGAGAAATTTTAAGATTTTCCAACTCACGAAGCACGGAAATCAACACCAGCAGGCCTGGGAAGTTGTAAAAAGCTGCGAGAATGCAAGTCTGTTGCAAAAACAGTCTGCAAATAACGATAACTTAATACCAATATCAAAAGAGAGAGGCAGAAGTCAGATCCAAAATTGATGAAAATCCCTTCAAAATGGAACTTCTCACGAAGAATGGAGACACCAATAATAACAATTTCACTTAACTGCAATACTGATGGAAGAATAGTATATATCAAGTTGTATAGCTGCCAACAGGAAACTTACCACTAGATACTGAAACAACCCATCCAATTGTTGAGGTTTAACATATACGCCTCCAGTTATGTAACAAGCCTGCTAGATATGCACTACAGGTAATCAGAAATGCAAAAAGAATCTGTAAAGAAAAGAACAATCATCTATAACAAAACGCTACCTGCTGCAGGAAGGCTGAATTATGAGCACCAACATAACAAGAATCTATAGGCACCTGCCGCATGGTCAAATAAACAAAATTTATACTTGTCTTGAACGTGAAATAACATAACCCAAAATCAGCAGAAATTGGATAATTACAGAAGCCTGCAATCTTTTATCTAAATGTAATGTAAAAATCACACTGGTTAGAGTGCAACACGCATTTTAAAAAAATCGCAGCCGATAGAATAGGGTAATCAAAATACACAACAAGAAGTTAAAATGCATTTTGTACCATAGAGCGTTGGGCAGAGAACATTGCATTCATTACTGCAACATATCTGAAGAATACCCCCATCCCCACACAAAGGAAAAAAGGTCAAAGCTTGAGGGGGGAAATAAATAAAGCAAAATGATCAAATAACATACTGTTCAGGTCCATCTGGAGATCCCTGCAAACACAAAATCTGTCCAACTAGGTCAATAGAGCAATAAAGAAACAATAAATTGTAAATGCACATGCTCATTGCTTAATGTTTGACAACATACTCTTAATTCTTCATCCTATTATCCTCATGCAACCATTTTAAAGTCATACTTGCTATCCGCCAGAATTAGAAAATCAATTTTTACCTCTGTAATATTCAGCTATTTAATGTAGAATTCAAGTCGGACAATTTTGAAAATGAATATGAATTCATTATTGAATAAGTGATACTTACTCGAGGCTGAGGACTGAGTGGTCCTGAACGGAAAACCCGCTGTATATCTTTTCTCTAAGTTAAACAAAACAATCTATGAAGATCACCTTCTTATAAAATTTATACAGACATGAATCAGCAATTATCATCACATCAACTCTAAGTAGCTCTACTTTACCCTAAAATGTTCAAACGAAAATGACCTCTAATTTTATCACAATCAAACACAAGAGTATACGATGAAGCCTCCAACTGACCGATGAAGGGACAACAAGAATCAAGGATACAACAAAGGGCCATGGACAAAGAACCAGAGAGCAACGAAGATGCAATCTTTCCTCGAGGCTCCTCCTTTGCCAACTTCTCATCTTTGATCATAAACTCTTCCAATGAAAGCAACAAGTTGGAGTATAAAGCAGGCATTCTCCGATCCTCGGAGCTCTGACTAGCAGCCAAAGACGAATCGAAAACATAGTCGCAAGAATTGTAGCCAGTAGCAATGACCACCACTTGGTTGAGTTGATTGAGCAACAAAATGGAGTTCAAAAACGCAAGCACCTGCAGCCAAATCCACTGGTTGGTTAATTAATTCGTAGATGAATGAAATAGAGTTAGGGTTTGTAGTGATTGAAGGAGAAAGGGAGAGAGATATTACGTGAGAGAGAAACTGAGAAAATGGAAGAGAAGAAGTGGACCAGAAGAAGGGATTGGTGTCCAACAAAACCATTACAAGACTAACATCATCTGCTCGATTTAACAAAAAAATAAATAAATAAATAAATAAATCAAACAAACTAGTCAGATACATACAAAAACATGAAAATACAGAGTAACCAACCAGCGTAGAGTTTTGAAGGTGCTGAAGCCATTATAATTTAGAGATTTCGCTTTCAGTATTTATTAGCGAAATTTGGGGGGAAACAGAGAAATCACTCTACTTGCTTGCTGCACTACTTGGAGGAACTTGATTCTTTGAATGATCCTGATTGATTTTATTTCATTTATTTATTTATTTATGATTTATAGTGTTTTGTGGCCCAATTAAGGTTTTGGAAGGCCCAAGCCCACCTATTTAACTTATCCTAATACAGCAATTAAAGAGAATTTTGCAGCCACTGAATGATGCAGTTGCTATTCTTGCTTACTTTTGTGTAAAGGTCCAGTTCAATTGGTCTTCTTGCATGCTTAAAAGTGAAGATTCTGAGTTCGAGTCCTCTTTGTATAGCATATGAAGTTTGGCATGCTGAGGACCAGCTTGTCGTTTTGAAATGAATTCTTCTAAATTTTCAAGAACTTTTTCTTTTATATTTCATAGGACACTTCACTTGGTGGCATACCTGCGAACCCTTAATGATTCAAGAATGTATTATTTTGGAGTCAGCTCTAGTGTTTTACACTATTGATCTTTCGTATTGAAAGTTGGTGATGCGACTCAAAGTCCAAACCATGCATATGCTAGTCACATTCAAAGCAATCCTTGAACTTATAGTGCAAGGTAATTATCTTATATGCTTCAAATCAAGTTCAGAATGAAGTCTTTACCTTTCCTACATACAGAAAGCTCAGTCCTCAAGTAAAGGATAATAGAAAAAGTTTTGATATTCCGATGAGATAGTAGCAGAAACAAGAATGAGACCAAATTTTAACTCACAACTCTGAACTAACTGTTCATAACTCAAAGTACATGACGCAGCAAACAAGCACAACAAACACTAACTAAGCACAATGAATTCCCACATCCAAAAATCAAAGTTACATACAAGGACAAGGGGAAGGGGGGACCTGTCAAAAATAGAATGACCAAGTCAAACAAAATTTCACCATCTAGAAAAATTACAATGACATTGAGATCATCCAGGAGGCAAATATGTATAGCGCTAGTGCAATTAGTGGAGTAGCCGATGGATCGACCAAGGAGCAAGCAGCAGATGCACCTCCCATCGGACCGCCTATAGGGGCCAATCCAGGAAGTGTCCCAGTTGTTGGTACTACTGAATTCTTGGGTGCTGTTGTACCTGAACCAGCTGACTCAGGTGCAGGAGCCGGAGCTGGAGTTAACACTGAATCTCGATTCACTGTAGTAGGTGGGGCTAGAAGGGGAGGAAATTGCTGAGGCCCTGCAATATTTTACTTTCCACAATTCATGAGATTGATCAATAGTTGCTAACTAGATGTATCTTAGACCATAGAACATAATAGACAAAATCACAATAAATACTAGTAAAATTGCCCAATTCTAACTTGCTTAATGAACTCATTTAACAGAATTATCAGAAAATTCATACGATGAAGAGAAACCATGTACATCTTACAGAGATTCTATTAATTAACACAAGCATTCATACAATACCCTTGAATTAATCAACTAGACCAAAATACCCTTTTAGATGCCAAATCAAAAGAAAAGTTCTTAGTAAAAATAAGACAAACTATGTAACAATAGAATTTAATCACAAATAGAATGCTTGCCAGACTCTGAGAATACTTAAAAACCTCAGAGACACCGATTTCACCTCATCTGCTCTTAAATAAATAGCGTTGATCCAAATTGTTACCTGGACATCGGGGTTGAAGTGATGTGGACAATCTACATAATAGAAAAGAAATTAAAGGTTTCAGCCATAAGGATATAATATATGCACTGCTAAACTATAGCACAACTAAGCAAACATATAACCTACGTTGTCACAATGCTGCCATTGACATATCCACCATAACTACATGAAGTAACATTGCACCCAGCACTGCTCCGTGCCCACGTCACATTACCAAGCATGAGGTTGCTATTTTTACACTGCATGCTGGAACAAGAAACCGCCAAGGAAGCAGGCATGCAGTACAAACTACACAAAACACACCACAGAGCAGATTAATCACTAACCATATATGCAGTAAAAGGCAGAAGATTAAAAACAAGTAGAGGTTTTCAATTACTCAAGATTTCCAGGTCCACAGCTACATTGCACACAGTGACTTGCAGTAATAGCATAGCTCCCATTTGGCACAATCAGCCCAGAGTCAAGCGCATATCTTGGAAACTTAGAAGCACAGGCTGCAATGCAATGCATAAAATAAGAACTCTTCTTTATCCATTCCATAAAAATTACTTCAAACAAGCAATGCCATGACTCACAGTAAGTCAGCATCTATTGTCAAGATCTAAATTTTTCGAAAGGATTGAAATGAAATCAACTGGGTAGATAGACAATATAGTAAATGTAGAATGCTGCAAATATGCTCAAACTCTCAAAACAACAAGGGCAAACATATTCTACAACAGGCTAAAACCAGCAAAAAGCTTGTCATATATAAACTGCAGAAACATATGATAATAACTGAAACAATAACTAATAAAACAGCATCACAATGAAAAAGAAGAGAATTCTTAAAAAGTAAACCAGAATTACCTGGCAATGGCACGGCAAGAATATCGCCAGCCTTGATTGATGGATTCCCCATAGCATTAACATTCATCAAGTCAGTAATAGTAGTGGAATACCTAGAAGCAATTCCTACCAAAGTATCAATCTCCATCACCACATAGGACAAATAAATAGCCGGTAACGAATTATCAGTCCCATTAAAACATGTACACGGCAAAGGCACTACCAGGCTCTGCCCCACATCCAACACTGAAGGATCCTGTATCGAATTTGCTTCCTTTATTTGGTCCGCGGACACCAAACCCGAATAAATCGAGTCCGCAATAGAAGCCAAAGTATCTGAAGGCCGCGTCTTGTAGCGGGTAGAAACGGATTTCCGGATTCCATCAACACAGGAACAAGAAATCGGGATCTTGAGAAAATACTGGGAAGGAAGTATATGGTTTTCTATATCTGGATAAGAAATATCGATGGAGTTCGCAGTGAGTAGAGCTATGGGGTCAATTTGAAACAGAGACGCTACTTCTGAGACTTTAAGGTCAGTGTAGAGTATGTAGCCAAGAAGAGCATTACAGGAATCATTATTAGAGCAAGGTTCAATGGTAGATTTGGAAGATACGAAAACCACTACATTGAAGAAAATCAAAAGAAGAATAATGGGTTTTAAGCTTTGCATCTTAGGGGTTTATAGCCTGTAGGGGAAGAGAATGAGTTGATACTATCACTAAACCCAAAAAAAAAAAAAAAAAAAATTGAAACTTTTAGCTTTAGTGGAAGAAAATGTGAATGTTATTTAGGATTTAGGGTTTGGTTTACAACTACTAGAAAACTCAGACAGAAAATTTCAAAATACAAAGAAAAAACCAGAGTTGATGACAACAGAAACTAGTGTTTACAGAAAGTAACAGAGGTGGGATGAGTTACAGGGTTCTACAGTGTGGATACCTTCCTCATCCTCTTTCTGTTAATGGCCTCCAGCGAGGAAGAGAAAGAGAAAAGGAGAGCTTATTTTTTGGAGAGTGAAGGAGAGGAAGAGAAGACAAATGTTCTGCATATACACACTGAGCAAGCACAGTCAGACTCTCGATCCTAGAGCTTCAGACAATACCTTTTCTTGGACTAATTTGTCCTTATCAAAATCCATAATTCTCACTTTTCAAAAGTCCTTTTTCGCCCAGCCGGAACGGCGACGTTTGGATTTCCTTCTCTTTTATCTGCAGTATCATTTATAAGTTCTCATCTAGGAACATTCTTTGCCTTGCTTGATTGATGTCAATCAATTCATTCGAAAAGTAGAAATGGCGAGTCAGCAAATAATTTTTTTTTAAAAAAAAAAAGTGGAGTGTGGAGGGTATTATGGTAATTGGAGATTTGGCTTTTAGCATAGAGAGCCATGGAGGCATCCAATGAACCCCACAATTCCGTTTTCTCTTCAGGTGTGGAGCAAAGAATTTTGTTGTGTTGCTTCTCCCGTCAAGATTTCCTCTAACGCTATCGATTAGCTCGTGCAATACACGCTCTCAATTCTCAAAATGCTGGATTATGCGAAGAACCATTTGGTCAAAGGCCTTTCAACTAACTCGAAACCTTCAACTGCAGGTAGAGGTGGGCATGGGCTGGGCCGATTCCGGGCCTCGACTCGCCGGGTCACGGTTTAAAAAGTAGTGGAACTAGAATCGGCCTGCTGAATCGCCAGACGGGTGAACCACTGGTTAATTGGTGGTTTGGCGGCGAGCTGGTTAATTGGCGGTTCGGATGCGGTTAACCGGCGGTTCAATTAAACGGTTCGGACGGTTAATCGACGATTCAATTAAACGGTTCGACAACGGTTCACGGTTCGTAACGATTACTGTTCGAAAAAATATTAAACCTGAACCGACCCGCCGACCGATCAGTTTCGATTCAATGGCGTACCAGTCCAGACTATTGGCAGACTGAGCTAGGCGGGCCGAACGGGCCAACCCGACCTATTATCATGTCTAGCTCCAGGACTCTTGATGAATTTACTGAGACGATTTTAGTAAATAATGTTATATTTTACATAATCTCTTTCTAAAAAATTATAAGAATATATGAGAAAATATATTTTTTCTTTGTTTTAAAGATATTATTTCCTAATTAAAAAACATATTATACTATATTATTAAATATATCAATTATATGTGTTATTTATTTCAAACTAAACTATAAACTGTATTATTTACTACAATAATCCTTTACTCTTATTGTTGGCCCAATATTTTAACTTCCTTATCCCACTAATATTCTTATTCAAGTTACGTACTAAACCGGCCGTGTCCATGTCTATGCGGAATACATTATTATTATTATTTGTTTAATATAAGTATACAAGTACACACTTACATATTCAAAACCTATTAAAGGGGAGTATCAGTATATTTTTTTTTTCTTTTTGACAGTTTTACAGCGTGGTCTGTTATATTATAACTCACCGTCAGAATCCAAGACTCCTTTTCCAGGCGGGAATCAATTTTCCTTCCCTCCAAAATTCTCTTTCTATTTTCCTCACTCCAAAAGTCCTCACTTCCTCAACACCTAATTCTCAATCTCCATGGATAAATTGGCTGAGGAACAAGGGCCAGTCATGGTAAATGTCGTCGATCTCACGATCCAGCCACGAGATTGCACTAGAGTTCGCCGACGGCTGGTTCAGTCCACGCTTATACCTCACAAATCCCCACCCACAACAGAATCTAAAGAGGAGCTAATGGTCGATAAAATTTGTAATGGCGATAGTAAGGACGCTGAAGACGGGGAATTTTGTGGTAGTCAAGGCAAGAAGAAAGGAACGCGGAAGCGAAAACTTCCTAAAAAGGTAAAATACGCCTATACTTCAATGCTGCTCGAAATAATTCGGTTGATAAGCATCAAACAATTGCAATGCTATAGTACACGTTAATTCGGTTGATAAGCATCAAACCAATGCGCATGCTATAGTACAAAATTTCTGATGGAATTAAGCAATATTATTTATTAATTTATGCTCAGCATGGTTAGGAATTAGAAATAGAAAACTCGATTAACGTGTTCCTCTGATTCCTAATTGCGGAAAAAGCTGACAATTGGTTCTCCATTTATATATTTTTGTGAACAGGCAAAAGGCAATTCATCAGCAGAAGCAACGCCTGAAAAGGATTCCACACCTAAAAAGTCAAAAGTGAATGGTACACCGAGAAAGAAATCCACTCCTAGGAAGAAAACCACACCTACAAAGAATGGTGCAAGTAGTGGGAAAAATGCTTCTCATCAGGTGGAAAACGGCAATGTGTTGCTGCAAATTCCAAATCTCAGGTTAGAGGCAAAAATTAAGGCTGAGGTTAGTGAATATGCTTTTGTATATTGTTATTTTGTTCTTGACATTGATGTTATTTTTATTTATTTTCATTAGTCAAACATGAATAGGTGCATAGCTAGCGCCAGTTATTTCATGCTTAGCATATTAGCTATTGAATAAGTTAAATCAGTACACCATATGAAACTCCTTTGGTGTTTTTGCGATTTCAGTGGATTGAAAATTTTAATATGCAAGTTAAAAAATGAGTCATTACAATTTTAAGTGTTGAGTTGATCTAGTTCATTTTTGGAGCATTTTGAAACATGTAGCCTGATGATCACTGACCTTTATTTAATCATTTTTATCAGGAAAATTCAAGACTATTTGCCGGAAAGCAAGTACATCCTTTCTTCTTGTCTCAGAGAGCGGGTAAGAGATCTGTTGAGAAAGCTATCCGAAGAAAACCTGAGAGCATCACTATGGGTCCTATTCATGTATTTGAGAAGGAGGAGGTATTCATCATGATTCACCACACAAATATGTGGATGCATAGCTCGTCACTCTGACCAAATCCTGCTAGACTTGTGCTGATGTTTAGAAGTAAACATTGAGAATGAAAAAATATATTTATATTTAAGGCTACACAGGATTACTTATATTTTTGTTAGGGTTGGTGTGAACTCTTTTAATTATAAGATTGCAAAGTGTTCCCAACACTGAATGTCAATCTGCTGCATGAATTTGTTATAAATTATATGAAGTCGTTCCAAATAAATTTCATTTAAATGCACTTATGACCTTTTGTTTTGAACTTACCTGAGTGAACTTGATTTCTTCTCTGTAGGATGTTGCTACGGTTCTTGATTGGAGCTGTTGGAAATTTTGTGAGAAACCCTTCATCACTACTAATTTTATTCCAGAAGGCTCCTCATCTTTTGAAAGCACTGTCAAGTCATTGTGTTTTGACAATGTTCCTAGTGTACTTCATCTTGTTGACTCTCCACTTCTTCCAGATAATACATCTTTACATCATTTTTCTAGACAAGAATTTTCCCATCAAGCATCAGCAACAGTGATGTCATCTGACATACAGGAGGAATGTCAGCAGCTTGTTGAGGATGCTAAGGTGGTGTATATATTAATGCTTTGTCTTAATGGCTCATTTCCTTTCCTTATGGCTTTAACTTCCTTATCCACTTGTTTAAGTAATTGTTTTATATATTGGTTAAATATTGTTACAAGTATCATCTGGATTGTTATTGTCAAACAATATATTTGCTTATCACGAGTTTATATATCTTCAATGTATTTTGGCAGGACTATCAGGTTGATAAAGATGGTCCGATTTTTGGTTGTGTAAAAAAATCAGAGGGGGAGGAGAAAGCCAATGTTCACCTACAAAGGTAGTTTTTTGTTGAGCTTCTTTATTCACTATCATGCATGTCATTCTTTCCTTGTTAGTTGTTATCCTACTATGCATTCTAGTTGATGTAATGTAAATCATAATCACATGATATCCTTCAGAGCTATAGAATGAATGCATGTTTGTGCATGTCTGTCACCTCTTTTGATGTATGCACAATGTTTTGAATGCCTGAAAGGGATGTCACAACAGAAACTAGAGACGAAGCCTTCTCATATGAACCTTTGTGGCGATGTCCTAAACAAAGTAAAAAGAGATGAACTGAATCAGGCTTCAGAGTTGAGGAGCATGGTAGTAGTGGTTGATGCAAGGTGGTTAGAATACTTTATTAAGAGAGAACATAAACAGACACAATTCAAGACCTAAAGGATTTCACCCTTTCTCATTTCAATTTGATTTTGAATGGCTGAAAGGAACTTTAGTGAAAAATTTGAGATGGAAGCCTTCTCATGCAAAACGTTGGGTACATAACATACCTTTTCAAGATGTGAAGGAGATGGACTGGTTTAGCTTGCATGTTGAGGAGCATGATAGTGGATGATAATTGATGCAAGATTGCTATAGTAATAGTACCTTATAAGACTCATATTGTACACACAATTGAAGACCTCAAACATCACAGTCATATTGGGAAAAGATTTCTAAGCGTCCTCTTAATTTATCCAGTTTATGCTAGCCACTTATCAGACTTGCCTATATAATGTCTGCATGTTTGATATTTTACATGATTTTTGGAGACCCAAATTACAAGACTAATAAATTTTATCCAACCTTGAGCTCTGGTTCAGAGATCTAGCTCAACCTCAGCTTGTTAAAAATAAGTCAAGCACTAGGGCGCAACTTGATAAGTTTAACCATGTCAAGCATAGTCTTGATAATCCAAATGACATTTATTGTTAATTTTTTATTTAATATTATATTAAGTAGGCTCATGAGCAAACTTGGCTCACGATCTTGTGTTTTCAAGTTGATTATGAATGAAGATTCGTCGAGCCAAGCCTTGAATGGTTCAACTCAGGTTATCATCTATAGTCTTATATTCCTACACTTATGCTCAATTCCCATGTTTCTTAACTTTAGATATTACACCAGACCTCTAGATGTAACTTATAACATAAATTTTACATGCCTGGTGCTGAAAATGATTCCATGACACAGATTTGTAATTTCTTGAAAGGTCATATTCACAAATTGTCATTGGATATATATATATATATATATTAACTCAAGAAATGAATGCTTTTCTCTCCTCATATTGCTGTAGGATGTCATCTCACCTTGGTTCAACTAGTCAGCATGATAATAGGTTGTGGACAGACAAGTACAAGCCTCAAAAGGCTGTGGAGGTAAGAAGGTTTGCATTAATCCCGGACTTTTACTTTCTGATGTACCTTGACCCATAATTTTTCCTGCAGGTATGTGGTAATAATGATTCAGTGAGATTTTTGAACGAGTGGCTTTCGACTTGGCATAAAAAAGGCTGTCAGAGGAGCAAAACTTCCATTGTGAGCGAAAGACTTGATAATCAAGATCCCGATTACAACTGTTATATGAATGATTCAGATTCTGAAAACATTAGTGAAGAGAACAGCCCTAAGAATATTCTTTTAATAACCGGGCCAGTTGGGGTACTGAAATTTGTTTTCTTTGTTCCCGTCTGAATTGTGTTTACTTCTTGGTTTCTTTGTGAATTTACTATCAAAGGTCTATCACGTTTATATTATCATGTTAACTATTTGTTACCTTGTAATTTTGTTTACACCATACGACTCAAGACCCTACTGAAGTATCTGAAAATTGTAATATATGAGACCCTAATCTGATATTTCGTTTCCATTCATTCAATTCCTTTTACTTCATTGTTTTATATAGAAAACACATTCGTGTTAATAATTTTATTATGTTAGTTCTATCTTTTGTTTTGTTGAGCTGGCTTTTCTGAGATTAAGTTCTCTGCTTTGTTTTATGCTTGGTCAAGAGGTTATTCCTGTTCCAAAACATATTTTAGGAATCCACGATTGAATTTAGTGGATGCTTGACGTGCTGTTGCTTATTGGACGGTTTTAGTTATTTTTTTCAGTGCTAAATGACTCGCATATTATTATGTTGGCTTAGATTTTCATGTAATTCATACATGTATCTGTTAGTAATTGAAGTTAAAATTTCATGCAGAGTGGGAAGTCTGCAGCTATTTATGCTTGTGCAAAGGAACAAGGGTTCAAAGTATTGGAGGTGCTACTTAAATTCAAAATACTATTCTTGCTCCTATATTTTAAAATTTTCATTTTATTTTGTGTTTTGGGGTTGCTTATTGATTTGGGAGTAAATTCATTAAGAACATCTTTTTTAACTGTATTTTTAAGTGCTTAATTTTTCATTTTAGAGTTGAGTGGAATACTATCAGATGGCCCATAAAAAGTTTGAAATGTCTTACTGTTCTGTTTTATGCAGGCCAATACATCAGAGTGTCGAAATGGAGCCACTTTGAGAGAAAGATTTGGAGAATTAGAGTCACAGTCCACTTTCGATTTGAAACTCTTCCAATGGTTTGTCTAATTTCTATGCACTAGTCAGCAGCAATGTATGGGTTTTTGTCTGTCATTTTCTTCCTGTGGTTATGTAAGCAATAAAGCTTATTAACCTAGAGGATCATTTTTAATATAATCATCTACCTATGACATGAAGTATTTCTTCCAGGTCACAGGAAAGTCTTGTAGAATTTCAGAGCATAGACAACATGAAGTCTGCCAGGGTCTTTGAGAACCACCAAATAGTGCGAGAGCCTGACAGCGAAGTTGTTGAAGTAATAACCATACCAGATGAGGATATGTCTTATGAGGCTTCTGAAGCATCTAAGAAGTTTGCCTGTGGTCAACAGCAACTCAAACCATTGATTCTCTTTGAGGATGTAGATGTTATTTTCTCTGAAGACCGTGGATTTATCACTGCTATGGAACAAATTGCTAACAAAGTAAAGTGGCCTATAATACTGACCAGCAACAGTAAGAGTATCTGGTTTAATGGTTTTTTTGTTTCTAAGACTTTCTACCCTGTATTTATCTTATTTCTTGTTGCTAATTGTCACTGTGGTGCCTACCAGGTGACACTCCTGTTCTTCCTGACAGTATGGATAGATTTGCTGTGTGTTTTAATCTGCCATTAAAGGAGGAACTTCTTCAACACCTGCATATGGTATGTGCTCTTTGCTCATTCTGCCTTTTCTATTGTGCATTGCTATTCCTTTGAATTGACGTTTTCATTTCTTACTAGGTTTGTTCTTTGGAGAATACTAATACTCAGCCTAATATAGTAGAGCAATTAATTGAATTTTGTCATAGAGATATCAGGAAAACCCTTATGCATCTGCAATTCTGGTGTCAAGGTGAACAATTCAAGAAAGGTGAATCATACATGTCCTGAATATGCTACTATTGATTTTTTATGTTTCCCCACTGTTGGTTTGTATCAATGGAAATGGGTTCGTTCAACCAATATTGGGAACGTTTATGCTTATTTTTCTACTCATTTTGTGTCAGAGCAATTTTGAGATTTCTCAAAAAGAAATTTTATTCCTCTGCCCAGGGACTGAAGCACAAACACTGTCCAATCTGATTCCATTTAATCTTGAAGCTGGATATCAAATATTGCCGAAGATGATGCCTTGGAGTTTCCCTTCTCAGTTGTCTCAGGTAGTTGAGAAGGAGATCACAATGTCATTAAACATGACCGATGAAAATTCTGCATTCAATGCGACCTTTGACGACATATATGATGATAAAGATGGACACAACTCGGAGAAGCCAATTTATGAAGAAGACTGCATTGAGACCAAGAAGAAAAAAATTTTAAGCAGGCATTGCTCTAATCATGATTGCATTGACTTCACCCCTCTTTTTGATACAGAATCCAATGTTTTTGATTCCTCAAGCAGCCTACTTCTGTTCTCAGAGATAAACGGTAGGAGAAAACTAATGGTATTGTCTTCTGATTCTGAAGATGAGGACAGAGTGCCAACAACTCCGGACATCACCGGCAATGAATTATGCATTGAAAGGGATGGTGGATTCCCTTCACATTATCCCAGCATGCAAAAACAACTGAGCCCATCAACTGCCCCCCAGCTTCATTTTGAAGATGAAACACTGATAGAAAGCAACTATCAGTGTTTAGAATCAGTAACTGAGTTGAATGTAAAAGATGCATGCTTATCAGTTGATTTATCTTGTGTGCCAGAATCATCATTTGTTCCTGAGACTGAAGTCAATGGTGGAAAAGAATCATTGTTTGATAGGGTCCCATGTGACCGAGTGGGCCAATTGGCTGAAATTATAGAAGAAGCCTCCGTAAGCAACGAGTTTTGGCAAAACTTGTTGCCTGTTGAAGCTAACAATTTTGATGAATCTTTGCCCAAATTGCATAGAGATTCAGATTTGTTAGGAGGTACTTATGATGTGACTGCCATATTGTCTCCAGAAGAGGTGGAAGATTCTCAGGATGAAAGGGGAACCATTACAAGTGAACATCAATGGATGGATGAGTGTAGCCGTATGAATTTAAGTATGGAATTCCAGCAGCATGAGAAACGTAGGCCTGCACTGATTCATACAGTACAAGAAACATGGAGAAAACTTCGTGATGGTTGTACAGATCTACGACATTTTGTTGCTGCTGAGAAATATTCTTCTGGAATTATAAAACTTGCTAGTGGATTGAGCAATTTAATATCAGAAGCCGAACTACTGCATGTTAAATGCCAGTCAACAGTAAGTGTTGACCACCCTAATTGGTTTTCCTCCTGTCTATTTTGTACATCTCAGTATGCTTTTTGCAGGATTACTTGGGATTGCCAGTAGCTCTCTCTGAGGAATCGGATGCATTCAGCTGGTATAATGAGCAGTCGCAAATGGCATCCACAATTCTGCAGCATGGATTTTGCTTATATGCCAAAGATATTGCTGCTACAGGGTTAAGTTTGGGTTGCAACAAGGAAGATTTGGCTGCAGAACTGCTGTCCTCTCCTAGTAAGATGAAAGTCAACAGCTCGTTTGGTAAGAATGGCAAGGCCTTACATGTTGGGCTGGGTGCAGACATGAAGCTTCCGGAGAATGGGATATCACCAAACAGGTACAAGGATTATCCTTTTTGTTCTAGTCATGCTTACTCTTGGTCCATCTGTATACTGACATGATGGTTGATGTGGACCATGGAATGGATGTTGACATTTTTCTTCATATGCTACTCTTCGTTTTGTACTTTTACTGGGGCAGGGGCAAATGGTAGTGCTTGAATAGTAATATGCAACTTCATATTGGTATGCGACACAGCAGAAGTCAACTTGCATATGCTTGTATTGAAGTATTGTGTGTTAAGTGGAGATTTCATGAATTACTCGGTTGCACTTTGCTTTAACATAAACAACCAAACTGTTTAATGGCTGATTTACTTGGTGAAAAACTTGTTCTTGTGACATTTTGCAGAAACTTTCAGTTCTAAACCATTAGCATGTTTTTTGGAATTTTTGGGTTCCAGAAAAAATCAAGAGTCGCAATCAAAATCCACAATTTTTGAAATTCGTTCATCAGTAGGGACCCTATCTGTTTGGCATTGTTGTAGAAGTTGCTGTAGAGAGAAGCATCATATATAGTTATATACTTTTTTTATCAAAAGCAGTTTGAACTTAAAAGTCGGACGACAGAAAGCAATTCTAACTGCTTTTGGGTTAAAAAAAATCATCTAAATGAGTGCACACTCAAATGGACATTAACCCTTCATAAATTTTTATTGTCATACATCTAATCACACATTTGGTTGTATGCCTTCAGTGAGTTGAAGTCAATACTCCAGTCCATGGTCCCTGCACGAGCATACGCAACAATTAAAGGTGATGCGCTCTATGAGTATCTTTCTTCTCTGAGTCACATTTCAAGATTGGAAGCTTCTCGTTTATCTGAAGGTGCCAACAACAATAAAAGACGGAGGTATATGGTCAATTGCATACAAGATCACTCATTGCTATCTGTTCTCTTAGCAAATCTCTTACAGTTGATTTATGTTATGTAGGGGACGGCGAGCTTCAAGAAATTACTTGAGTACAGTGTCGTTAATGTTATCTCAGGAAGAAATTTCATTGTTGGGTCAATCCAATATTTATGGGAAGATCTCACATCAAGATTAGATAGAATGGTAAGGTGTTGTGAATAGCAAAAACTAACAGACACAATAACATGTTGTCTAACTACATCATAGTCTCCAGTAGGATTGGAAACAGTTTTTTTAGTGTGATTTGCAGACAGGAAGAGTAGACAGATTGGCCTATTTATTTCTGTAAACAGATGCTGACTGTCCACGCCATTTTTGTAAAGTTGATAGATGATTTAGAATAAAGGTGATGTAAAGTTACCCTCTTTTTTATGCTTATCTAAAGTTACTTAGATCAACACACTGTTTTTTTAGGGCAAAAATTAAAATTAAAATGAGCTTTGTTGGATCTTGTAATCTAGTTTAAACTTAGCTCGTTTAGTTGTCTTTGAGTTAATTTTTAATACCAAACGGGGAGGTTTTTTATCGTTAAATTTTACCGTTACAAATTAAAGAAAAATTACTATAACATGAGTTGTGGTTATTAGTATCATATTCTTATACTCGTTAATTTATTTAGAAGAAATTTCTAAATTTTTGTGTATAAATTGAAATGGATGGGGGAAGTAATATTCAACAAAACCGAGGGTGTGAGTAATTTTATTTTCTCATAAAAATATTTACCCACGTCTGAAGGTAAAATATGATATAACAGTAATAATGCAGTAAAGAAAGACAAAGGTAAAATGGAAGGATATACATAGAAATATAGAGATTTGGAATCACGAGATGGAAAGGAAAGCAAGGGCTGAATGCTAATTCGTCCGTATTATCATCTCTTCAGCTTTCAAGAATAACAGTAAAAAAATATATTCCCGTGAACCAAAATCTTAATGAATTTGAAGTTTGTAAGTTTGTGGTGCATGTTCTTGATTTCTGGTCCTTTCCCAAATTTAAAAAAGTTGCTCGCTCCCTCACCATATCCAAATTCTATTAGATTAATTAAAAAGGGAATATATAAAAATAGAAATATTTTTTATTTTAATTTAAAAAAGGGATTGAAAATAGAAAAGAATATTAACTTAAATTTTAGAAAATTCAATTTTCTTTTCCGGGAAAGGAGATAAATTTATTTGCTTGCCAAATAAATAATACTGATATTTTCATTCAAATTTTTCTTTCAATTAAAAGCCCTCCAAATCCAAATGGAATTGAGAGTTCCGAGAAAATAGAAAAAAGGAAATTTACTAATAAGGGAAGGGTAAAATGGTAAATGGAGAATGAATTAGCGAACAAAGCGGGTGCCATTATTTGCAAGTACGACCTCCCTGACGGTTAACCAGAAACCCCAATTCACGAGGGCGTCTGACGTTACGTTACCCTCTTTTTTTTTTTAATTTTATTTATTATTTTTCACTTTTTCCCTTATTCAATTCGCGTATAATAACTTTTTGACGTATTAAAAATATATATATATTAAAATTTATGGAAGAATAAAAAAATAAAAAGGTAGAGTTTATATAAATTGGATAATACTTGATTTTTTTAAATTCCGAAAATAAATTTAAATGTATTTCTCTATTTATAATTTTTACTGAACTGAAAAATCATATTAAAAATAAATATTATAAGGAAAACGTACAAAATTGAGAAATAAATTATGGTACTATTTTGGTTTAGTAATTTTCTAGTAAATAGAAATGTAATTAATTAAAAGGTGATCACAAATTTACCCAATCTGACGCTCCCTCTCAGAGACCACAGACTTGAATGAGAGAGAGGATAAGAAAAGGAAAGCATCTATGGAGATTCAATTTGAACAGTACTTTTTGGCCTTCTTATCAAAATATCTCCTTTTCTATATATATATATATATATATATATATATAATGGTATGAATGCTTGTTATTATTGCTATATATGTATGTAATAAATGGTTGAGAAAATTAATAATAAAAATGTTAAAAACCTTAAAATATAAGAAATTTTCATTAAAAAGAAGTAGAAGGAAAAAGCAGTTGAGAAATCCATGAGCACCGCCTGAAAAAGGATGGCTTTAACAGGTCAGTAGTAGTAGAAGAAGAAGAAGAAGAAGAAGAAGAAGGGACCCCACCCCAACCCATGTGCCCTCAATTATAAGTAAAGCAGAACCTTAATATTCTTCTACTTTTTTCTTTATTTATTCAGAAAAATATAAATATAGAAAAAACTTATCGTGGAAAAACAAGATTCTGATAATTTGAGTACAAAAGAATCCTTTGTTTCATATCATCATATAAACTGACTGATTCAGACTCGCCCCACAGGCCACACTACCTCTGTTATTATGGTGACCTTACCCTGCACACTAGTAGAGCCCCTACACCACCACCTCCCCTTTAATTTATTAATCAAAATTTTTTCTCTTGTCTCTCTCAGTGATTAAATTACATACTATCATTTATCATTAATTGATATATTTATCTCAAGATCCAGTAAGAGGGGTCCAGGGGTGGTTCAGCCCTCGGTTCACGGGTCATT
The DNA here is from genome assembly GCA_948099555.1 of Croton setiger. NCBI lineage: Eukaryota > Viridiplantae > Streptophyta > Magnoliopsida > Malpighiales > Euphorbiaceae > Croton > Croton setiger. The sequence continues at coordinate 15,175 of CANUEY010481068.1, read as the reverse complement.
CAGCCAGTGATTTAAGAGCATTTCTGACAGTTCGGTGTACCACCCTTGGACTATGATTATGGTTTTATATGTGGTTCGACCCAGCTCCTATCCCTCGGGCTCAGCTGCTTAACTAGAAGCTTTTGGTTTTTCAATGATATTGCAATGTAAGTACAACATTTATAACAGCATTTGATTGAATAAAAACAGAAAAACTTTATCTTTCTTTAACTTCTTTTTATATTTTTAAAGAAACTCTTTTGATCAGAATCAGACTTCTTTAATAATACCATTATTAAAACCAACCCCATGACTCACAACTCATAATAAGTAACTCTCTCTCTACTCTCTCTCTCTCTTTCTCTCACTCACTCTATAGCTCAAGCAAGCTCTCTCATGACTCATCCTCACCTGTCAATCTCTCTCTCTAGAGTAATAGCTTACTATAGCGATTGATTTCTACTACTGTATTATTATCATTAGTACAAGCTCTATAAAAAAAACACACATACACAAATCATTGGAAGAAAAACAAATGCCAAGTACTGGGTCCTTTTTCTTGAGGCAGTTAAGTAGCAAAACAGAGGGTTGGAGATCGAAATCCAGAAGCAAAAAAGATAGTAACTTCGAAAGTGAAAGGAAGTGGGGTTTGAAGGAAATGGAAGGTTTCAATAACTGCGTGTATGGAAATGAAAATGGAGGAATGGTTATGAAGAAAAGAGTAATGGTAGTAGTGGATAATAGCTCTCATTCTAAACATGCAATGATGTGGGCACTTACTCATGTAGCTAATAAAGGAGATTTGCTTACTCTGCTTCACATTGTTTCTCCTGCTTCTGATTCTGATTCTGATTCTTATTCTCCTTATCTTGCCAATTCACTTGGCTCTCTCTGCAAAGCTTGTAAACCTGAGGTATGTGTGGATCTTCAAGCTACTTCTATCAATGAATATTGATACTTTGTTGTTGCTTTGGTTTCAATTTTTCCACTTTTAGTAACTTTCTTCTTCTCAAAACAAAAGGTTGTTCGCCTCATATGAAGGAAGATGAGTTTTTCAGTTACGTGAACAATCTATTTTGTCTGTCTATTTGATAGAATTGTCACTTCAATTAAAAATTCCTGTTACAGGTGGAAGTAGAAGCACTGGTAATTCAAGGGCCAAGACTAGCTACAGTGATTAATCAAGTGAAGAAATTGGATGTGTCTGTGTTAGTAGTGGGCCAAAAAAGGCCCTCTGCTTTATTCAAATGGTGGGTTCATAACTCAAATCTCATTAAATTTGATCTTAAATTAGTTACTTTTCTCTTCTCTGATACATAATTTTTGACAATGTAGCTTCTGTGGGATGAGTAGCAGCGAAGAGTTTGTGGAGCAGTGCATAAACAGGGTTGAGTGCCTGACAATTGGAGTGAGCAAGCAGAGCAAAAGCGTGGGTGGATACCTTATCACCACCAGATGGAAGAAGAATTTCTGGTTATTAGCTTAATTTAATACTTAATAATTACAACTCTAAATAGTAATAAGTTGCTTCAAAATGTGTCATTATTAGTACTAATTAGATATTCTAATCTTAATCCCACTATTTGTAAACTAGTTAGTGCTAACTAGATTCTAGTCCCTTTTATCTAGTCTAGTGTCGTAAAGTTTAACCTATAGCTTACTATGTAATAATATATTAGTGTATCGAATGCAATCCTGAAGATTGCTTACATTTCATCAAATTGGAGTTTGATTAAATAAAAAGTATTATCAGCAATATTTGATACAGTTGTTCGCCTTTGCAATCTGCCAGTCAAATGTTACGTAAAGATGTAAACAGGTCTGGCAATAAAGAGAAAAGAAAAGCACAAATTTTGAAATTTTTGACGAGGAAAGTAATCATTTTGGTGGCAAATTTGCGAGTGATGAGGTTAGAATGTGCAGAGTAGCAGTCACAAGCGTGCAACTTTATATCATGAAAGCCTAGCAGGCTCAATCAAAATCATTCAAATTAGAGAGGAAAATATATATATATATATATATATATATATATATATATATATTGCTATTGCTATTAAACAAAAAGAAATGATGTATATTAAAAATTTGCAGGTAAAAATCTAATGGATGTCATGATCATCACAACAAGATGTTCAACTTCTGTCTTTCCAAATTTTCCCCTTCCTATGTGTATTACCTCTATTCCCACTGCTTAGAGCTTCAAACAACCAAATTTTTTTAGACCTTATCATCTAACTTGTCATTTACGAGGGGAAGCAACTCCATCCGATTCCTAGGAGTTCGAGGAGTTCGGGGAGTTCCTGTTGATGGAGGTTGTTGTGAAAGAAGATGCCTCACGTAACCGTAGAACGTACATCCCACAAGTGTTATGGCACATCCTACAGCATTCAAAGCTGAAATTGGGTTCTGGAATATCAGCCATGAAATTAAGACAGCTACTGCTACCTGAGCAGAATCAAATACCCGAAGTGGTGTGAGAGGTTGAAGAATTGTTACCACATAAAGCAACAGAAAGTTGAAGACAAAATCAGAAAAATATGCAGAAAATAGGTACTGAAATTCAATATTTAAAATAAAGAAAAATTCATATGCCAATTATGTGCGCAAGCTACACTCTCGTAGCTGCTACTTCAAAATATGTAGTTGCAAATCATAAGAGGTTATGTTATCGCTGACCTTAAGGTTTCCCGCAACATTGAAAGTGACTGCAGTTGTGGAATGAATAACATAGAAGATCGAGAAGTTAAGGCAGAAGGCTAGCACCCCAGAGCCAAAAATGATGATCAGGGAAGGCCCAACAGATTGGTGGGTGTGAAACCAATCAACAATCCCACTACCTTCAAGTAGCAATGCTGGCACACCCAAGATCATGGTTGCAAAAGGTGCCATATAATAAACTGTGTTGATGCTGAAACGGTGCAACAAATAATTGTTCAGCCAAAACAATTTGACATGCACAGCATAACCATGGACTCCACCCTCCCCCCATGCACAAAGTTTTCAAAGATTTAGGACCCATCTAATATGATAATTGTTTTTGGATTTTGTTCCTCAAATAAGAAAGAATAACAATTGTTTTTGGTTTTTTTTTTTTCCTCAAACCAACTAAGGAAAACTGCGAAAACAAACTTATATTTGTTTCATTAACCTTTTCTTACACATGCAAGCTTTTTGTATAATTTTATTTAAAGAAAAACAAAAACGATACCAAATAGCCTTCAACTTTAACTTTCTATTGATTTGAAATAATTCACTGTCACAAGATTTTTCCCATACAAACCTTATCCATGCTTAAAAGCTAAATGTCAAAAATGAGAACCTTAAGTTGTTAAAAGATAAGCCAAAAAATATATATATATATATAAGAAAAATACAAAGTGTAGCAAAGCTCATAATTCATATTATTCAGATATTAGAGAGCATGTAAAAAACAGCCACACTTCCCATTACATATCCAAGTAGGTTAAACAGTTACAAGACTTGAACAAGTCATGCAAATTAAAATACCAAACTAGTTCCAATAAAAAAGAAGCAAGATAAGCAAATCCAGACCAATGCCAGGTTATAGAATTTCAGTAATAGAGCTCCCAAAAGATATCAAAATAAACAAATGAATCGAGAAACAAATAAATATTAGTGTAAGTGATGATATCCTCACAAGGACAAAGCCATTACCTGTCAAACTTGTATCCATGCAGCAGAGATTCTGCAAGGATAGTCTTTGTCGAAGTAGCCAAACATCCAAATAAGGCAGCACAAAATCCAAACATATTAAAGCTAAGCTCAGTAACAGATGTGAGCAGAATTCCCCCGACAATAGGTACTAAAGAAGCCCAAATTCTCCAATCAAAGTATTTTCTCCAGACCAACCACTGCAAAACAACTGCCCAATACATCCAGGTTTATATGACAAAAAGAATACAGTAGAAAAAAAAGGAAAGAGATTATGGCTTGTCATGGTATCCAAGGCTTACCTGTGGTTGCAGGAGTAAATGATTTGATTGTTTGCATAAAAGAAACTGGAATGTAACGTAAGCTCACATTGCCCAAAACTATGTTGATACAGAATACAAATGACATAGGAAATATCCTCCGCCACCGATCTTCAGGGTCTACTGTTATTAGTGGTTTCAGCTTCAACACTTTAATTACAATGTATGCTCCAATCGATGAGCAAATGAAATGAACACAAGATACCGAAAGTGGAAACTTGAAATCCAATTTCTGCACAAAACATCCATTTGAAATTTATACACCAATAATAATGCTCCTGTTGAGGAATCAAACTCATTTCAAGGATATAAAGATTTCCGGTTCAAGAAGTAGACGACGCAATCTTCGCAATCAACGATGCAGCAACAACAAATAGGCTTACAATGAAATGACAATAAAACCCTGACAATTTCCATCTGACCATCTTCTCTAAAATCAAAGTAGCCCAACCAGATTGCTATTTACCGGAATCTTAAATAAATCATAACAGATCCTGAAGAAAGATAAAAATTCTAAAACAATCTAAATACCAAACATAAAAACTAAGCTGTTTATGTCAATTGAAATTTTTCATAGTAAAAATTGATTGTCAGGTAAAGAGTCAGATGTCATAAAGGTTATATTGTCACTCTTGATACTTGATAAAATATTAAATAAAAATCCATCGGTAAGCTTGTAAGCCCTGTAGCTAAAGTCCTTCAGAATTGGATTTTATAAATTAATTAGCAAATCTGTTAACCAGGCCTAGGTATGAAGAAAGCATAAGAGATTCCAAGTTTTCCCATACGCCCATTTTCTTAGTTATAATCATTAAACAAGGAATATAAATCTAGCATATGCTGTAACTATCCAAAGTGATTTAGTCCCCTTTGTTTCAGAACATCATTATATTTACTTCTTCTCAAAATAAACCACGGAAATGAGTCCATTTTGCATGAAATGAGAGTAAGTTTTGTAACCTTCCATGAACCATTTTCTAGTCAATTGTTTCACTGTAAATCATACGGGTTCCTAAATCTGGTTTTAGTTCCCCCATAGATCAGAACATTGGATACAGTTGTGAAAAGAAAGATGCAGACAAAAATGACAGCTCTACTGTTGGCCATTTTCTTCATTTAAAGATGCATAAGTTTTGATAGAAGAAACCAATTGCCATTTATGTAAAAGGCTCCGAAGTATAGAAAAATTGACAACCAACTCAACCATATCCACCCGCTTGTCAGATTAAAATATTTGAAAATGTCAAGTGTTTATGATCAGTTGGTATACAATCCATGAGTGATGAGTGAACATTCAAAATATTTATTTCCGCCTAACAGGATTGTCGTAAATTATTAAGCAGTCTTAGTGATTCTGCACAAGGGAATTGGAATCATTAACTTACATAAATTGTTGGAAAGAGGAAAAATTAAATAAAATAAGGGAAGTTCTTTGAATCAAAGTAGAACCAAGCAAGGAAAAGTCCAAATAAAAAGAAAAAAAATATATATATATATAATACAAAACAAATAGCTCTGCAAATCAAGAAATTTGGATGAATTAAAAACTAATAATTAAGAAGAATCAGAGCATGGAAAATAAGAATTTAGATTCAAACGTCAACATCACAACATGCTAAGAAGATCGAACATTCAAATTCAGGTAATATGGAAATGAAGACGCCTGAAGATCAACACTTCAACATAATTTCGTCATGCCCAACAAAGAAAATGATAAATATTCATCGTTACAACGTAATCAAGGTAACCCAATAAACAATTCAATCCAAAATTGAACCAAAACAGAAATAAACCCAATCCATGATTCAAAATCTGTTCCAAACAACGCTTGTTTCAAAATTAAAGAAAAAAAGGCAAAAACAGACCTGGAAGATCCACTTGTTCATGATAATCACTGTGACATTGAAGGTCCACCACTGAAGAATAGCGAGCAGAGATCTGATGACGTTCCACTGACACAACACACTCTGCTCCATTTCTCAACCTCTCTGTTCAACGCTCACACACAAAAGAGATACTGAATCCCTCAAACCGCCAAAAAAGAAAAAAAAAAAGCAAAACAACTCAAACCCAGATCGAAAATTCACCACAATTTCACCTTCTTTCCTTTTTCATTGCCCAATTCAAAACGGGCGAGTAGATAAAGAGAAGGTTTTAGGACCAAAAGTACTGGGTGTATTGTACTTGTATTAAAGGAGAAAGAAATCGAAAAATTAAATTAAAATTAAAAAATTAAAAAGGAAGTAACAATTAAAAGAGAAGAAAAGAAAACCCTAATGACGATTAACAATAACAATGTGAGGGAGGGCGTAACGGAGCAGGAAGTTGTTCTTCCATGTGATTTGCCTCTCTCTCTCTCTCTCTGTTTAAGTATTGAATTTTAAACGTCTTTCTCTCTCGCTCTCTAACTTAAGATGCCATAGTACATTTTCGAAATTCCTAATAAGGCCATTATTCTTAATTTGCCAATTTATAGGCCAAAACTTGCTTTCAGACCTTTTTATGGGTGGATTGCATTGTCGTAGAAGACGAACTCGGGTCGTACTTATGTAATGGAGTCTCCTCTAAGTGGGTCTGCACCAAATTATATAATCGCAGCCATTAATTCAATTAGTTAATTAATTTTTTTTCTAGTTTTTCTTTAGTACTTGAGTTTAGAGTTTACCGTAATTTCCTGTATTTCAACCATTTTTGTTTTTATTATTAATCCTAAATAATCTTATTTATTTTAACGTAGTATATTTGGTGTTCGGTGTCGGAATTATTGTGGTTTGCATGTCTTAAGAATTGTTACACAAGTAAAATTTATGAATTAAGATGTTTTAATTGTATATTAACAATAAATAATTTCGAATTAATCATCTTCGAATAAAAAGAAAAAAGAAATAATATTGGTAAAACTGAACGGCTCAAATCAAATGTGATTCAAATGGGAAGGTAGATTGTGGTTCAAATCGGGATAGGGCCAACCCCATTTCCACAAATAACAATTCTCAAACGAGTAATGCTTGTCACTTCTCTTGTTTACTCATCATTCATACATACGTATAAATATACTTTTTATTTTTATTTTCTATAAATATAATATATAAATTTGAAAGGATTTTCTTGAGCCACCGATGATCTTTGTTGATTGGCAATGGTTCCTACTTTTATTTCTTGTAGTTTTTATTTGTTCTCAACGAGTTATAATTTTAGTTAGAACATAAGTTAATATTTCTACTAGTTTTTTGTTTTCATAATAGGTATTTTTATTCGATCTCTTATTATAAAGTTTTCGTTAATTTGGTTATTTAGACTTTTTTACGAGTTTCAATTATTACAAATTTTTCGAAATAAACATTATTCATAAATATGTTTGCAAATGAACAACATTTTCATCCTATTTTACTGATAATTTTTTACCATGAATATTAATTTTTTCTATCAAAAGTTAAAGTTCTTGATAAAAAAAAAATTAATTATCTATTATTATATTTTTTTATTTCTCTTATATGAATTGCAATTTTATATATTAATAAAATACAATTTCATTTAGAAAAAAAAAAATAATGCTTATTATCACCTCTACTTAAACTCTTATCATCTTTTTTTTCAACCTTTTCGCATAATAGTCATAAAGATATTTTTGGAAATTAATTAAATGTGAAAACTTTAGGACTTGAATTCCAATAAATGATTAAAATGTGAACAAATTTATGTATATGACAATATATTAGTGGACTAAAACAAACAGTAACGAATTATTATTAATAATCTTATATTTAATTGAAAATATATATTAAAATATGAAAATAATGGCCATCATTAATCTTCAAATTCGAACAGAAAAACCCACATAATGATAAAATTGAAGCCGTGTTATTTTGTTTCCTAACTTATTATATTATATACCATTCTAGAGCCACGTACCCAAAACCCAATCTTCATATAACACAAAGAATATGAAAATTGGGCAAATCCAGCATAATTTACAAATTTGAAGGCTGAATTGAGCATTTTATATTTCTTTCTATAATAAAATGAAAGGTGAAGCAAACGAAATGAAAGTGAAATTGTAGAGAAGGCGTTAGTTATTGGTAATGGGGTTATTAAGCACTACTGTTACGTTAGGCCAGCAATAAATAAAATAAAAAGTGCACCTTACCTACATTGTCTATCAAGTGTGAACTTCCTAACTTTCAGGAATTTATGGCCTCCTTTCGCATTTTATTAATTAATAAATAAATATACAAACTCGAAGCAAAATTACGAATTATATATTTTAGTTACAAATAAATTTAATATATTAGGGATAACATTGCCCGCATTATTGTTTATTTTTATAACAATAACCATTCAATTATAAAAATACTATAACGTATCATAAACGCGGAAATTTTAAATTTTTTTTTATAATTATTTATTTAATATTAAGTGCATAGTTACTGCATATAACAGTTGATAGAGGTGGCTATAAGCAGTTTGGTCCGAAGAAACTGGCTCTTTTGGCACCGATCTGACCTCGAACTATAATTCTAAACTTGGACCGAAATTGTTTGAGAGGTGAATTGGTTTAAGTTTAATCATTTTTTGAACCTTAACCCGCCATAAATCGCCACTTGAACTGTACACCGTCTCTAAACCAGCTTGGCGACGGACCATCGATTATTGGTCCGGTCTCGGTCCCCTCATCCACTAAACCATGGCTTGCCGACTTGCCTGTGGCCATGTCTAAAATTTGTTTTCTTAATATTTTAGTAAAAAATAGATATAATATAATAATAGAGTAACAAAAATAATAATTTTCAAAATGTTAATGATGGTGGTACAATTTTATAACCATGTAATAAGCAAAGTAACAGCTTTAACGGTTATTATATGCTAATTTCATAATTGTTCTATAATTGATTATAAATGATTCAGAATCATGAAACCTCAATTATATTTTACTTAATAAAAAAATTAAGAAAAATAGAAAAAGGTTAATATAATCAACCGGATATGGAAACCGGAGCCACGTTGTGGCGTTGGTGAGAGGAGGTGAAGCATGCATTTCAACAGTTGCAATGAGATGATGTATTGATATACATAAAGTATATATATATATATTTGGCTACTTGTGATTTTCACATGCCAGACTAGTATTAATGCTATTGCAGAGGACAATTAAAAGGGTTATTAGATTTGATTTATATTTTTATTTTCTTTAAAAATACCAAAAAATTGAATTAATTATCCAAATTTATGAATAAAAAAATGAACAAATTGAATATTGAGTACAAATTGAGAGGCAAAGGAAAAAACCAACCCTACATCCTACTCCTAGTGCTAGTGTAATAGACTTTGGATGTATGAAAAGGAAATGTGGGTTTATCCATGTTGAAATTTTAAACCAAAGGCCGTACTTCTCATCTTCAAGACAAGTTAGGCAAAAATTCTAAGAGCATTAAACGAGATTTGATAAATAAAATGTGACATTTGGGTAGGTATTGGTAATTGGTTGAATGAATTTCTAAAGGAAAAATATGCGATGCTTTGGCAAGGGTTGGTCTGATTCTGTACGGCAAATTAAGTATTTGAACCAATGAGCGTATCGCTCTAATGGTTAACAGTTTGGCGTAGGATAAAAACCATTGGTTGACCTGTAAAAGAGACAAACCACTAAAAGATGATAGTTTGAAGTCATAGAGCCTTTTCAGATTCAGCTAGGATTAGGAAGCTTTACCCACATCAGAATGGTATGTAACTAGGACAAATGTTCAACTATAAAACAAAAATTGGGAGACCCCGGCATGTCACTGCAATGATTCCTTATGGGTTGCAAATCAAAATCAATGTGGCGAAATCGACGGTTGCTAGTTGTGTTGTCTCTCTTGCAGAGTTACGTGAAGAAAATAATAAGATGAGATAAGAAGTTTCCGTAGTTCTTTCTGCAAAGTGGACAAGCTCTTAAGTTCAGAATTCATAAGGCAGTATATATAAAATTGCATATTCTTCACAGACAACTAAACTAGTAAATTAGCAAGGCTCAAAATTGCTGCAAAATATAAAGATATTTAAACATAACATAACTAAATGTAAATACTATGCTAAGTTGATCATACTCATAAAGGCATCCTTTATCAGCAGAAGTGAGACATTGCTACTGCTGTTTTAGATTACAAGTTTAGGTGCAGCAGGTGATTTTGGATCTGGTTTTGCAGCATCCCCTGTCAAGACAACCATAAGAGTAATGCAATTAGATAGGCAAAAAGAAAAACTCATGTTTGCATGTTTCTATAAATTGGTACTGCTAGGAGGTCGAAACACCATCTTGGACATATAAATTGCTAGGTCTGAAGATCAAAGATCACATAATAAGGTTGAACTTTTCTAAATTCATGTTTCTCATAAGGATTTCCTACAATTTTACACCAATGTTTATAACCACAAGTACAACCATACATACAGTGTTTGTATTTTTGGATTTCACAGACAATTTTCAGGTATCAAAGTTCATACTGATGGGTGATCACTTCTTTCAGCATCAAAGATGCAATTCCATGTTTTTTTCATTATATAATCAAATTATATCCTGGTACAGTAGTCATTTGCAAATGAAAATAAAATTTCTTTTTCCAATCAAATGAATTCTATGCTGATTCTCTCCAAAAAGAAGACAAATTGCGCAATTGGGTATAGAAAGCTTCAATCGTGGTTAAACTGAATCAACCTTTCAGATACAAATAGACTTCAATAAACTGGAAAATACTTAAACCAGCAAAAACAGAAACACACGAGGGAGAAATACAGTACCAGTTGGGGGCGATGGTGCCTCGCCATAGATCGCCTTGAGTCTGACGAGAGGCACCAAGGCAGATTCGGAGTGGGCTTCAGCAAAAAGCTGTTGTTTCCAATCCCACATCGTCTTCTTCATTGCTTTATTTGATTTAACTAGAGACTCCTTCTCAGCCTCCATAGCTTCTATGTTCTTTTGCTGGTTCACGGATCGTAAACATAACGCTGCAAAACTTCCTACGAGGAATACGTTTATCACTGTATTATTGTTCGCGGCTTTCGTTGCTGCGTCGATCACTCTGCTCGCGAATTCCATTTTTGCCGGCCACCACCACCAACAGTGTTGGAACTTGTTGACAACGAACCCAACCCTATCAGACTTGGTCATGGGCTTTAAGCCCACAATACAATCAGTCCGCGTGCGCTCATTTTTTTTGATTAAAATCTTAAAATTCACGCGTGATATCCACGCGCAAGATTGGCGGGATCATTCACCGTCATCCTTTCTTTTTCCGTTGATGCCGCTTTTTGGGTGTTCGAATTAGAAGTCATTCCTTACTTTTTCCTCAGTAACAAACCAACTAAACACATCTCATTCCTCTTCCCATTCAGATCAATTAGGGTTTCCAATTTGCACTATCGATTCAATGGACGAGTCTCCATCGCAACTCGTCTCCAAAATCGGCACTAAACTCGGCCGACTCGGTCGCCCCAACAAAGACTTGCTTGTGAAATCTCTTAGAGTAAGCTCTTTTTACTTAACCGTTGACGACTAAATTTTACAGCACAAATAGTATCAAGGAGATAATGGAGGCATAATAATTCTTTAGCGTGGGCACCATTTTTACCCCCTTTCTCAAAACCTGAAACGCTTGCATGAGATTGTAAAAAATCTCCTAGCATCTTAGTTCAACTTGTCTATTCATTGACTTCACGACTGGTTATGATTTCATTTGCGGTTGTTTCTTGTTTGTTAAGTAGCTTAGACATGTATAAAATGATACTGGACTGATGTGTCTTTAAGCATGAATCATATTACTTATGTTATTCGATTGTTACTTATTATTCTCAGTAATAGTTCGTGATTTGCTTATTTTTAATTTTGCAGCAAGCTGAAACTTCTTTGTCTCAAATTGAGCAGCCTTCAATGCCTGAAGCTTCTGTGAAGGTAAAAGCTATTGAGAAGCTAAAAACTGCAATTACCCCCTTAACCGAATCTATTATCAAGCACGGTCTTCTTCGACATAGTGATAAAGACGTTAAGCTTTTGGTTGCTACTTGTGTTAGTGAAATTTTTCGGATCTTGGCACCTGAGCCACCTTTTAAAGACAAATATCTAAGGGTAATGAGGCTGTCAATTGTCATGTTCGTAACATCTGCTTTCTTCTTGCATGTTTTTTTTTCTGGCTGCTTTCTGCAGTTCTCGGCATCATTTGCTTGATTGCTTTTGTATGTTTGTGAAATTCTTCATTTAATGTATATGCTTTTGTTACTGATCTCTCTCTCTCTCTCTCTCTCTTACTAGTATTTGCAATTTGTGACTGACTCATTTCATTTCTATATAAAAGGATATTTTCAAACTTATACTCGGCACATTTACGGAGCTTGCTGATACAGCTAGTCCATATTTTTCAAGAAGGGCTAAAATATTAGAGACTGTTGCACGGTGTAAATGCTGTGTGATTATGCTGGATATTGACTGCTACGATTTGGTGCATGACATGTTCAACATTTTTTTCTCTGTTGTGAGGTCAGTATGCTCTGTTTCCTCCTCTACTTTTCTTTCTCTTTCTCTTTTTTTATTTTTTATTTGGGGTGGGGTGGGGTGGGGAAGGGTTTTGCTTCTATCTATTGCTTCCTATTCAATTGAGTAGCATGGAAAATAATTTTCTTTTGATAACCTGTTTTATATATTTTCTATTTTCCCTTTCCTACTTGCTGAACTAGACTGTAGATGAATGATGCAGACATGGTAGTGAGATGTAATGAGATTTGGCCAAATTACATAATTTTGGAAATCTTGCTTTAAATGATTATTTCCTCCCAATAACCTAGACGCTAAGGTATTGAAAATTTGAAGTGCTTCTATTATTGGCTGCGTTCTAGTTTAACATGATGAATTTAAAGGAGGAAATTAATTGGTGCCTCAAGATTTGTGCTCTGAATGGCATGGGCACTTTCATAGTTTAGTGCAATTTGTGTTGAGTTATGTTTTTTCTGTTCTTTTAATTCGTCCTTTTTTTTTTTGTAACTAATGAACTTGCTTTCCTTCATAAATAGGGAAAACCATCAGAGTTTGATAAATGATAGCTTATCTATAATGGGACATATTATAAATGAGGAGGCTTCTCAATCACTTTCAGATGTGATTTTGCAAAATCTTGTAAAGGAAGGGCCGGTAAGTGCTTTTGGAATTTGTATTCTCACACTCCAAGGGATTGTTTTTCATGGAAAAATTTGTCATACCTATAATGACACTCTAGACCACTTTAAGAGGTTTCCTTTGTAAGTTCTGAAGGTGAAATTTTAAGAAATGTCCCACAGCTATGGTTAAGGATATTTACTTGGAAACTAAGTGATTGCATGCATAGTTCTTGAATTAGGATTTTCTTAAACATCTTTGGAAGCTTGCACATAACATTTCAGAATAAAATGAATGTGAAATTACGGGATACTGTTTCTGGCATTTTCAGAATATGACTTGTACTATTCAGATTATATCGAAGTCTTTATTGTTTTGTTGATTGATCTTGCTCATCAGTTGCAATTGATATTCCCACATGACTATTTTTGGAACCTTAGCGTGTATATTAGAGCAACCATTTCATAACCATGGATGGCAAACCCATATTCTTCTATTGTAGATGTTTAAAATGGTTGGATAAATCTAGAACCATGTTTTCTTTGCTTGTGAATTTTTTTGATATATTTTTCACTAGGAAACTTTGGACATGTTCAACAAAACTAATTGTTTGAATAGATGTTTGATGTTTGTAGTACCTGTTTGCTTACAAAATGCTAAAAGCTAAAGAGTTAGCCTTTGATAAAATATTACTTAATCAAGTAAAAGCTATCTCAAAAGTCATCTTACAGAACTTTACAAAAAATAGCCTTTAGCATTTTGATCGGTCAAAACGCTTAAAGCTATCTCACAAGCTGTCAACAAACACAACGTTTATATGATTAGGATACCATGACAACTGTTCTTTGCAGCTGTTTTGAATTGTGTCTCCTTGTTATGCTTCTTGTACTATGTTCTCCAAAAAACTTATTTTCTTTCTCAAAGTTGTGTCTAATGCTTCTTCATGTTTCAATTAGTTGTCCAGCTGTTCTTCTTGTGTTTTCCCTGTATAGAAGCCATATTGCTATTTTGCTAATTTATGATTTTATTGAAAGAAGATTGAACAATGTTTATCTACATTTCAAAGGGTTGAAAAACAGCATCCTCTCATATAAGAATTCTGATATGACTCCATTGATTAATAATAAAGCATATTATTACCCTTAATTTTTTTTGGTGAGCTTTGAGCTTCAAAGTTATTATCCATAGTTTTGTGCCTAATTCATGGACTAAATCTAATGCCTCAGTTAGCTTTACTAGCTTTGGACTTTGGAGATAGTTGTACGCCTTTATTTGTTGTGAATTCAGTTCCTATGCTTGATTATTATAAAGTATGCCATGGCTTGCTAGTGTTGGCCTTTTACATCTAGCAATTTGTAATTTTGTGTTAGATTTTTTGATGTGCACAATGGAATTGTTTCTTGCTTTGGACTTTGCCTCTTAAAGTTCCTAATATATGGTATATATTCTTAAACAATAGCTTTTTGCATATTTTGCTTATAATTCATTTGAAATGCCATTGGATGGAAGCCAGGAACCATCTATGCATATGGTATGTCAAACTTCTTTACACATTTTCTTTCTGAATTCTTATACTTTTTGCAGGCTGCCTCTGGTGCTTCTCAGCTTGCTGCTTCTGTCATTCAACATTGTGCAGACAAGCTTGAGCCCTTCATTTGTGGGTTCTTAACATCTTGTTCTTTGGACAGAGATGCTGTTGAGAGTGAGCTAAAAGAATATTACCATGAAATTTTATTCAAAGTTTTCAAGTGTGCTCCTCAGATGCTTCTTGCAGTCATTCCTAACTTAACCCAAGAATTACTGGTATAACTTATTTTCAATTCTCTTTATATTACTTCATAGTATTATTTATTATTATTTTTGTTCGCATCTTATGCCGTTTGGGGGTTCTCTTACATACATATAAAAACATGAATGTGAGAAGGGGGGGGGGGGGGGGGGGGGGGAGGAATAATTAAACATCCAAAAGCACCAAACTATTAATTAATTAATTATACAATTATAATTAAATTTTTATTTTTAAAAAAATAATAATATTATAAAATTTAATATTTTTAATTTCGATTTAATTTTTAATTAATAT
>CANUEY010481057.1:0-14385 GCA_948099555.1 Croton setiger | reverse complement strand
ATTATTAAAACTATTTATAAACTTTAAATAAACTCTTTAATACTTTAAAATAAATTCATAAACATAAATCTCTAATAAAACATTTAAATCTCTAATTTCAAGCTTAAAATAGCCTTAAAATTAATTTCTGACGTCAAAAACGGATTTAGGACGTCAAAATTAAGCTGGAAGGGCCAAAATATAATTTATAAAAGTCTCTGAGTCAAAAATATAAACATTTATAAATTCAGGGGCCAATCTGTAATTAAAAATATTTGCAAAATTGCCCAAAAGGACTAAATTATAATGCGGCAGAAACTTTAGGGGCTAAAATGTGATTTTTACCGAAAACAGGTGCTGAGCGCGTAATATTTCTCAAAACGCAGCTCACTGTGCCGTTTTGGGCGCTGAACACTTAACCAAAACGCGCTCCCGTCTGCCGTTTTGGGTGCGCACCAGGGGGTCAAAACGCGGAACCTTCGTGCGTTTTGATCTTCCCTAACCTCCAGCCACTTCTGTTTCAACCTAAAACCAAGTCTCTCAAGCCAACTTCCAGGCGACGGTACGTCCACCTCCGTCCACCTTCCTGCAAACTACGACCATCGTTCTCTTCCCCTACACACCCTCTAGCTAGCCATCAGAGCCAAATTTCCAAAAGCCCTCTAGATTGAAAGATATAAACGCTCAAAGTTGGCTGCTCACACTGTTTTTCACCCAGAACTAGAAACTGCCTATTTTTTTCCCATCTTCCGACGGTCGTTACGACCACCTCCGGCGGTTTTCCGGCGAACTAAAACTATCAAACTCTTCTCCTACATGTCCTCTATCATTCTATCGAAGCCAAACTCTCCCATGCATTCCCAATTTAAAGATACGAAGCCTCAAAGTAGCTTTCACGAAACTGTTCAAAAACCAGAATTATACCCATTTTTCGTTTTTCTCTTCTCCCTCACAAACCAGCCTCTCTCTACACCAAATACCACTTCTAATCAACTCATAAACATCCTAGAAACCTAATACAAGTGTTGGATTGCAAGTTTTCACTCAATTCCCTTTTTTTCTCTCTTTCTTTCTCTTTTTCTTTCTTCTTTCACGTTTCTCTCTCTTTCTCTCCAAACCAGACCCATTCCACCTCTTCCACCTCTTCATACTATCACCAAAACCTGCCAGCAACACATTAATCCAGCAGCTACTTCCTAAATCACATTAAACCCATTTTTACCCTTTTATTTACTTAACATCAAAGTTAACCAAAATTATTCTTCTCTTCTTTCTACTCTCTTTAATTTCAGCCACAAATCAAGTCCAGCACCAGCTTAAAATTCATATTAGGTGTCAAAATAAATAGTATAACACATGTATGAAGTTTCACAAAAATCGAAATTCAAAAATTTGCCGCGATTCGATCAGTGCCCTAAACCGAGCTGAAACCTCGACAATTTTCACGGAACCGTAACCGTACGACGTCGTCGTAAAATCTTGGTCCCAAAACTCTTTAAATCATATACGTAAACATATAAAATCATATCAAAATCATTTACTTTAAAATATTGCGCGTTTCTGATATTTTTCGGTCGCGCGAGCCAAACACCCTAATTGGCTCCATTTATGTATTTTGACGGTAAAAGAACTTAAAACATCACTTTTTTAACATCTCTAATTCATATATTATCATTTCCAAATCATATTATTCATATTAATGTCATATATCATATCAAACTATAATGGATTTTAATTAAAAATGCACAAAATGCATGTAATGACATCAAAATGACGTATGACTTTGGTCTGGGGTGTCACATCTTCCCTTTTGCTGTTCCAGCCACAAAAACCCACCTTTACACATCACAAAACAAGTCCCTAGGCTGCCTCTCCAGCAGCAGCTTCCTCATTTACATAAACATATCCAAAATTGCCTTAATTTAAACTTAAACATTAAGTATCTTTCCTTAACTTCATTCAATCTTTCCAATCTCAATTTTAATCCTTTAAATACAGCCAAAACCTACTTACAACTTGTTTTTAGTTTCAAAATAATACATATAACACATGTATGAAATTTCATAAAAATCAGAATCCGAAAATTTGCCGCGGTTCAATCGGTGCCCTAAACTGAGTCCAAACCTCGACGATTTTCATAGAATCGAAACCGTACGACGTCGTCGTAAACTCTTGGTCCTAAAATTCTTTCAATAACTTTCATGAACATATCAAAACATATCAAAATCATACGGTTCATATTTTACGCGATTCCAGCATTTTTCGGTCGCGCAGGTCCAAAAACCCTAATTAGCCCGTTTGTGTCTTTCGACGGCAAACGAGCCTATAACATAACTTATAAGTTTTATTCAAATCATATATTATCATATTCAAAACATATCTAAATCATTTACTTTAAAATATTGCGCGTTTCCGACATTTTTCGGTCGCGCGAGCCAAAAACCCTAATTGGCTCCGTTTATGTCTTTCGATGATAAACGAACTTAAAACATCTCTTGTTTAATATCTCTAATTAATATATTGCCATTTACAAATCATTTAATTCATTTCCATGTCATGTATCATATCAAATTATAATGCATTTTAATCAAAAATGCACAAAATGCATGTAATGATGTCAAAATGACGTAGGACTTAGGTCGGGGGTGTCACACAACACTTGGTTGATAAATCACAACTAAAGAACAGAGAAACATGTAATATAGTATTGTATGCATACAGAGATGATTTTATATGATAAATATGATTTGAATTCATTGCTTATTGATATGCTTTGAATATATTGTCTTATATGTTGATGTTATATGAATGTGATTTACATTTACTGAGTATGCGACTCATCAAAATCGCAATATATGTTTCAGTTCAGCAGTCCGAGTGCAGTAATGACGCTTCACTCGTCTATGCTCAGGTCGGTTCAGCTGAAGCCTAGGCCTCTCTCCCTCTCACAGTTCATTTGTACATGTTGCATATAGTTTTTGTCATGCTTTGTGATGTAAGCATAATTATATATGTTTTGGCATGTAAATATATGGTGCCATGATTCTATAGCCTTTTGGATAAACAGTTGGTTGTATTGATGTTTTGATATATGTAAAGTATGCTATGTTTATATATGCTTATAGTGCAGAGAAAGACCAGAGTACCCAAAAGAAAGACCAGAGTAACCAAAAGTAAGGTAAAAGAGAAGAGATGTCATATGCTGTTATATGTATGTTTTGAATGACATAGCCATAATAGTTAAAAGAGATTATATGTTGTATATGTATGATTTGTGATTGTTAAAGATGTTAAAGAGTTTAAAATAGAGATAGCAACATGTTACATATGTTTCAAAAAAAAATGGCATGTTTTATGACATAAGAGTACAATAAGAGATGTTACACAGGGCGTCGAAATTAGGTTGGTAGGGCCAAAATATAATTTACAAAAGTTTTGCGGTAAAAAATATAAGCAAATTAAACTTCAAGGGCTAAAATGCAATTTTACCAAAATTTAGGTGCTGGGTGTGCTATTTTCATTAAAATGCAGCCATGGCTACCGTTTTGGCCGCTGCTGCACAGTCCCTCGCATCCGCTTGCCCGTGCACGCCTGCAGCTCCAAAACGCACGCCTGAGGTGTCGTTTTGGGCCTGCCTCCCGCAAGTCCCCTGCCTAGAAAACCAGTGTCTCAAACCTACTTCGCAACGACCATACGTTCTCCTCCGGTGGCTTTCCGGCGAACTAGGACCACCTTTCTCTTTCTCTACACACCCTTTAGCTAACCATCAGAGCCAAATTTACAGAAATCCTCTAGATTGAAAGATCTAAGTCCCCAAAGTTGGCTCCTCAACACTGTTTTCCCAGAACCCAGATTCTGCCTATCTCTCAACCCAACTTCCAGCCACTTTTCTGGCCACCTTCGGTGGTTTTCCAGCAAACTAAAATGACCAAACTCTACACCTACATACCCTTTATCATCCCATATAGCCCAAACTCACACATGCTTCACCATTTGGAAGATATAACCCTCTAAAGTAGCAACCTCAACACTGCCCAGAAAACAGAATTATATACCCAGAATTTTGTTCCTCTTCTCCCATGATTTCCAGCCCTTTTCTAACCTTTCTAATAACACATCAATTCACTTCGTATAAAACCTAAAAACATGTTAAAACTGTTGGATTGAATAATTTTCCAAGTTTTCCCTCTTTTTCTCTCTTTCTCTTCCTTTTCTCTCTTTCTTCTTCTTCCTCTCTTTCCCAACATTTCTCACCTATTTTTCCTTGCTATCCAGCCTTCAAACCCACCTATCTAGCACCTACTATAGGTCCTAATAATGCCCAGCAGCTGATTGGGTCAAATTTGCACAAATCTATCCACTTTTGCCTTAAGACAAAACTTAAACTTTAAGCTTTCTTAATTCATTTACTTCCAATCTTCAAATCTTGATTCCAATCCTTTAAACATAGCCATCAACTACTTAAAACTTTTTTTTGCTGTCAAAATAATACATATAACACGTGTCTTAAGTATTGTAAAAATCGGAATCCGAAAATTAGTCGTGGTTCGATTGGTGCCCTGAACCGAATCCGAAACCTCGACAATTTTCGCGGAACCAAAACCGTACAACGTCATCGCAAAATTAGGTTTCGAACTCTTTGAAACATGTTAATAAACATAAATCAAAATATCAAAATCATTTGGTTCATATTTTACGCGATTCCGGCATTTTTCGGTCGCTCGAGCCAAAAAGCCCTAATTGGCTCCGTTTGTGTCTTTCGACGACAAACGAGCCTATAACATAGCTTATAATTCTTTTCCAAATCATATATTATCATATTCAAATCACATAATTCATGTTCATGTCATATTTCATATCAAATGATAATGCATTTTAATTAAAAATGCACGAAATGCATGTAATGACGTCAGAACGACATAGGGTTTAGGTCACACTTAGTACTAACTCCGGTTGTGACATCTCTAACCAAAACCGATCATTATACATGACATCATTATAGGCATAAAGTGCATTTTTACGTTTCTTGTCGCATAAGCATCATTTTAACTTGAGATTTCTTACATGCTAAAAAATTAAATATATATAAAAATTATAGGAGATTAAGTTAAAGTATATGAACAAACTAAGTTTTTAAGACTTACATACCATCGTTTACGTAAAAGAGAGGAACAGATATATAATTGGTAACTTTTCATGTTTCTTCTTCTGTAAGTGTGCGTTTGTATATAATTGGTATGTGCATAGCTTACTGTTGCATTCATGAGATTTCTCTAATGATTATTGTTATTCTCTAATGATTATTGTTATCATATGTTAGTGTAAATTTTTTGGTGTTAGGTGGAAGTCCCAAAGGTACTTTAAACCAAATTTTGAGCAAGGAAGTCATCCTTTTGTGATATCCATGCAACCTCATAATGTTATAGGTTCATTGCACATGGGACATGCTATGTTTGTGACCCTTGAGGTTGTGATAGTGAATTTAGAATACTTGATTTTGTTTTTCATGTGCATTTATTTTATAATTTTTTCTCTCTCGACTCTAGGTTATATATATACTGCTGGTCTGAAAAGATGTGTTACACCTTGCTAGTGCATATTATTTTTGGATGAAATGTTTTTGCTAGTGCTATCTTGACACTTAAAACCTGTGGTAAGTTTGGCAACTTCTTTTACTGATTGATCTTTCTTTCTTTGTTTAAGTAATCTTTCCTGTGAGATTTGACCAAGAAACCTGACGTCTTTACAAAATGGATTTCATAATTTTTCTTATGATAAACCGCATTGCAATATTTTTCTCATGCATTTGTTTCAAAAGAAAATGTTCTTCTATATCAAAAGATGTGAACATTAAATTATTTGATCACTAAGCATTAGTTATTTATATCCCCCATTTTCTTGCGATTTTACTGAAACTATTTATCTGCACCTTATAAGTTTAGATAAGTATGTTGGATATTAACAGATGGGGGTCTGTTTACATGGCATGAATGCTTGCTATTTCTATTGGTGCTCTATGCTGTTGTTTTATTTTTAATTTCTTCAAGTGATTAACATTACAATTCTTCACCTCCTTCTTTCTCTCTTCTTAAATTCCAGCTAACAAATCAAGCCAGCTCCTTCTTAAAAATCGTTTTTGTTGTCAAAATAATACATATAACACGTGTCTGAAGTTTCGTAAAAATCGGAATCCGAAAATTATTCGCGATTCGGTCGGTGCCCTAATCCGACTCCGAAACCTCGATGATTTTCACGGAATCGAAACCGTACGACGTCGTCGAAAAATTAGGGTTCCAAAACTCTTAAAAAATCATGTTTATAAACATATCTTAAAACATCAAAATCATTTGCTTCATATTTTACGCGTTTCCAACATTTTTCGGTCACGCGGGCCAAAAACCCTAATTTGCTCCATTTGTGTCTTTCAACGGCAAACATAGCTTATTATTCTTATTCAAATCATATATTATCATATTCAAATCATATAATCCATATTTAACTTAATTATCAAATCAAATAATGATACATTTTAATGAAAATGCACGTAATGCATGTAATGATATCGGAACGACGTAAGCTAGGGTTTTGGGGTGTCACAACATCCCTCTGCCCAAAATGTCGAAAATTCCTCTGATTGCGTTAAAATTAGACGCCTCACATTCGAATTTATCTCTAACCTCTCAATCTCTTTTGAATTTTTGTTGCAAAATTATGAGAAATGAGGAGGAAATGGTTGCTGAAATACCAAGCACCACCTTCGCAATTCTATCATGCAGAAGCCAGCTTTCACAGGTTGAACTTGCGTAACCTCAACGTGTCAACCGCTTACCTCTCTAGTACTTCGCTGCCTCCACGACCGATAACTAGATGAAGTGTTTCACAATTTGGTCTTGCGTTACAGTTGTTTCGCAGGTCAAAACAGCGCAACTCCAAAAAACGCCGCCACGTGTCCACGAAAGCCAACCCCGTTGCTTCTTGGTACGCAATTTATAAATGCAAAAGCCTAGTGGCAATTAATCTAGCCACGTGTCTTATTCCCAATCGCTATTTTTGCTAATTACGTCGTTAAAGTAAATTAATTTTGCACTAACCGTTCATTAACTAAAATTACGCAATTCCAAGTTGTGAAAGTCAGCTTCTTTCATATTTTCATTATGCGTATGTCTTTGTTTTGCAATTCGGAGTTGCGTTAAGACGTTTTCATGTCCACTGTTTGAATTTCGGTATTTTTTTTTTTTGTAAATGATGCTAATAAAATTTATATAAAAAATAATAAATTCTTGTTTGAATAGCATTAATTAAGCATGTTGCGAATAAAGGACATAAATAAAAAGATTAAAAATTTTCAAGGACTAAAATGTAACTTTACTATAATGTTCATTTTCTTCATCTCTTTCCTCTACCTTAGTCTTGAATAGTGGCCGCCTTAACTAGTGTTGCGTTCATCGTCATTCCATTATTTTGAACTTGCTCATTTTTTTTCGACAAATGCTTTACTGCAACTCTATGATTCCCACAAAAAATACAATGAAAATGACATGAAATATTGTTGGCAGCACGATTCTCGACAGAAATCAACCATAAACGGCCTGGATCGTGTCGAAAACTCGTGGTTTCTAAAGTTCTAGACGGCGACATACAAAAAGTCATTCAAAACTTTGGTCGACTTCTGATAATCCAACGATTATTCTAAGGATACTAGATGAATGGTTGGCGAGAGGTCTATTGATTAGTATCTCTTGTTCACTTGCATTTGGCAAAAGCGGCAATGCTAGGGTTTCAGCATTCTTTTTCAATTTTTTTGACAAACTACTTCAATTTTTTTATTTTCTCTTTTAAAAAAAGTAAAAATAAATTTTAATGGAAATGACAACGCTAAGTTTCCAATTTCTTAAAATATACTTTATGTTCTCAAAGTTTGAAACAATTACGATATGAGTCATTTCATGTTCTCATAATTTTTTATTAGTTGAAATTCAATTGATTAAAAAATTTTAATCATCATTCTACACAATAATAATTTTAAAAAAGAATTAATTGCACATTAAGAAATAATCTAGTGGTAAATGTATTTATGATCAGGTAAAGTATTCATGAGCTACTAATTCGAAATTAATACAGTAGACATAAACTCGTCCTAATTTTACTAAATGTTACTAAATGTGAGTTCGAACATATAATTAGTTTCAATGTGCACATATGCTATTACAATCCTTCTCATAGTATAGAATTAGTTATCCTAATTATACTAATTAATATTATGATATTTAAGGGTGTGTGATAAATATTTTGGTTTATTAAATTGTTTATATTTTTAGTTTAAGTAATATTTTATAGAATACAATTTGAGTTTAATAGTGAAACTTCAATAAAAAAAAAAAGAAGAAAGTGAAAGATAAGTTTTAATGACAGTATGATAAGAAAAGAAGGAAGAAAGCGAAGGCTAAACTGTAATTACTGCTTGAAATTGGTTTAAACTGTAATTACTGCTTGAAATTGGTTTATTATGATTTAATTACATATAAGGGTATTTTAGATCATCATTAATAAATTATACTATTTTATTAATTTTTAATTTTTTAAAAGTAAAAGATGCGATCTAACTATTTTTAAATCAAAGCTAAGCATATTTACAATTACAACACTACCCAAAATTTTTGCAGGCTGTGGGGTTCGAACCCACGCGTACTTATGTACAGAAGATCTTAAGTCTTCCCCCTTAACCTCTCGGGCAAACCTGCCTCCATGTCTTTAAAGTTTCTAACTTTTGTATATAATAGTATTTTGGATTTAGGGTTTAAATCACAATATTGCTTGAGCAGTTTGTCCGATCGATCTTATTTTGCTGAATACCCTAATCAGAGCGAAGGAGGGAGCTAAAGAGAAATCATGGCGGAGCATTTAGCCTCCATATTCGGAACAGAGAAAGACAGAGTAAATTGTCCTTTCTACTTCAAGATCGGGGCATGTAGACATGGCGATCGATGCTCGAGGCTTCACACAAAGCCTAGCATCAGCCCTACCCTTCTTCTCTCCAACATGTACCAGCGCCCTGATATGCTCACTCCTGGCGTCGATCCTCAAGCCCAGTCTCAATCTCTCGACCCTCGCAAGATCCAAGACCACTTTGAGGACTTCTACCAGGACCTCTTCGAGGAGCTTAGCAAGTATGGAGATATCGAGAGCTTGAACATCTGTGATAATCTCGCCGATCACATGGTTCTTATCTCTCTCTCCCTTATTCTTTTGTTTCTCTTTTCTTGTATGTTATTTGATTAATTTATTTTTATTTTTATTTTTGTGCAGGTTGGTAATGTTTATGTCCAGTTTCGAGAAGAAGACCACGCTGCTAGTGCGCTTCAGAATCTGAACGGGAGGTTTTATGCTGGTTTGTAATCCTGCTTCCTCCATTATTGAATATTGTGTTAATTAATTTTTTTTTCTTGTTGGTTCATCTGCTTGAACTCAATTCTGATATACAAACCATTATCCGTAATCATTTTTCATGGAAGTTAATTTCTTTTGTTTCATGGAATTTTCTAGTGTCATAGTTTTGGAAGTTGATTTTAAAACGGCCATGGATAGAATAGTTATTTTGTTTATTAGATCTTTTGTTTTAAATTTTAATTAAACAAGTCTTTTCTGTAAGGACATTTTTTTGTGAATTGGGCATTCAAATTTCATCTATTATGCAATTGTAGCCCCTGTCCGCATGTGTATTCCTTTAGTATTATTCTTATGGGGTTCATATTATTCGTCAAATCTGAGAAGTAACATACTATTGTAATTTATTCCAATGCATTCTTTTACATTTCGGCTACTAATGCTTTGGTTTTGCGTGGAAGTAGTACTTACTACTTACTACTGGTATGAAGGCAAGCACCCATTTTAATGTATCATGAACACTGAATGTGTCAGGTCGGCCAATCATTGTTGACTTCTCTCCAGTGACTGATTTCCGTGAAGCTACGTGTAGACAGTACGAGGAAAATGTTTGCAATCGAGGTGGCTATTGCAATTTCATGCATTTGAAAAAAATTAGTAGGTAATTTTCTTGTGTTTTTACTGTTTACTGCTAATTTCTTTAGTAACTAACTTCAGGATACTTTGGATTTATACTTGTATTTTCTGTGCATAGGGAGTTGAGAAGGCGTTTGTTTGGGAGGAATAGGCGAAGGCACAGCCGCAGCAGGAGTCCTAATAGGCACCGTGGGTATGATGAGCGCCCACATGGTAATCGTAGCTCTGCTAGACGAGATGATGATAGGGATCGGCACCATGACAGGAGCAGGAGGCCTAGAAGCCGTAGTCCTGGACGAAGAGGAGGACGAAGCAGAAGCCCTGGAACTGGAGGGAGGAGGAATAGGAGTCCTGTCAGGGAGAGCAGTGTTGAAAGAAGAGCCAAGATTGAACAGTGGAACAGAGAGAGGGAAAAGCAAGACACTGGTAATAGAGACAGCCAAAAGCCAGACAATGACAACAGCAACGGTGACACGAAGAATGGAAGTCATCATGATGATTCTTATCAAAATTAGGAGCTTATGAGTAGTGCAATCCCCTTGGAATCACTGGTTTGTTCCTCAGCACTTGTGATTGCTGGAAACTTTTTATTTAGGCATGAAGTAGTTGCATATTTTATTTTGATAAGCTAGCCACTTCAGAAAATATGGCTTACTGCCCATTTCCACTGTGCAGGTGGAGTACAGGTCCACTATCTTGTGTTATGAAAGTGAAATTCTAATTTTTCCCTATAACTCCCTTATTAAGTTAAAAAGGGAGATGATTTTAAAAAAAAAAAAAAAATAGTTAAAATGAAGAGGAATGAGAAAAAAAAAAAAAAAGAAAACAGATGGTCCTTTCTAGTTGCAGTAGATTCTAATTTTCATCATGCCCCACAAGGTATTTTTATTTTTTAGGTCCAGGGTTACTCTTCCACTATCAAACTTTTCAAGTCAGAATCTTTTCCAATCACTTGTTTCTTTTAAAATGATAAAAGAGGTGTCTAAATGTTTTAATGAGATTTTTGAACTAAAAAGCAAACAGGAGGAGACTTTATCTGCTGAATTTTTGCTTGTTTGATTATAGTCAATTGCTGGAAGGCATGGGTAATTTAAGTTGTATCTGTACAGGATTTTCACTGTCTTTTGCTGTTAAATTTATTTTCTTTTAAAATGTAAATCTTACAAACCTTTCAAGTTTTGCAGGTTCAGGCTTTCCTGCTTCTCAGGATCGGCCTCAATCTCATATGGCAGCTTACAATGATATTTGTATACAGGTTTGCTGTTATTCTGCAGAACGTATTTACAGACAGCTACTTGTGTGCAAGGAGGAAACATTAACATTTTCTGTGTTCCGGACTGGGTCTGTGGGATGTGGAAAGGCAGCAATTTTTTTTTAAAGGAAATTCTGTCAAGGTTATTGGAACATCGTTTTCTTTTTGGTTTTTTTTACATCGTTTTTTAGTTTGTGATCAGGACAAAACACATGTTAAAGCCTGCTGGCCGGCTGTTTGGGTCTGTTTGGTTTATTTGTTTTATGTAGCCTGATAAATGAACAAAGAGTATTTGGTTTAAGTTTAGATTCTCATAATTTAGTTTTCTCATTACCTTCTATCTTGATATTGCCGAGAAATTACTTTTAGGTTCCTCATTCCTCAATTATATGTCAATCTGCTAGAGACATGGCAACGTGTGAAAACTGTTACCATGTATATATAAAGGACATATTAGCTACGATATATTTACGAATTAAAATTCCGAAAGTTAACATCCCTCGAGTTTGGCTGCGATGCCGACGTGTGAAGATCAACCTTCTAAAGCTTATAGGTTAACAATTTACCTGATTTTTTTTTTTTAAAAATTACTATTTTAGTCAAGGTATTACCGATTAAAATTAGGGAATTTATATCATATCTGATTTTTGTTTCAAAAAATAGCATACAACTATAAAAATTAGAGGCAAAAGAGGTAGTCCGTGGCAGTTAAAATGCTCTGTGGAAGTTGGCTTCCGGTAGTTGTACGCTTGTTGGCGTGTTGTAGTGGTTTGCAAAGTCCTTGTTCTCCATTTCTTCTGCGGCTGTTTTCATGGTTTTTGTCAATTGTCTTCGTTTTCATCCATCTCTCTTTGTAGCCTCCGTTTTTCGTTGGATTATCTGTTCGTGGTACGCAATCGGTCTAGGACAATTTCTTATGCAGGAGGGGCAGGGAGTTGTTCTCTCTAATGACGGAAAGAAACGATATCAGAAGCTTCACTCGGTGGTGGTTTCAAATTCTGGTATGGGCGAGACATCTTCTGCCACCGTTTCAGACAGATCATGACGGTCCTAATTTACAGGGCCATTGTTCTTTGCAGAAGCAGCTTTCACAATTTTCTTTGCAAGGTGAGGAGTTGTTATATGATCACTCGCTTTCCTTCCATCACACGAAACAAAACAATAAGCTGTACAACCTCACCTCATAATAAATTTTATTGGTCATCCAAAATCCTGAATAACGGAAGGAAAAAAGACCATGATCTCCTATCCTATACCTGGAGATGGTTTATCTCTCATTTTAGAAAGAAAAAAACTTGCGTAAGATAGAATAAGTTACATATATTAAGCACTTAAACAAAATAGCTATACATATGAACAACCAATTTAAGCCTTTTTCCTTGAAGATCACTTGTATGGCAAGAATTTACCAGATTTTAGAGGAGTAATCAATTTGGCCTTTTTATCAAGAACTGGAATTCTCATAGCAGGTTCTACTGACCTCTTCTTCTCCTTTTGAACCTTGAATGTTTAAGAAATCAAATAATAGTAATAAGAGAACTTCATTAGATAACATTTAGAAACATATGGCTTAGAGCATTTCTCAATTCAAAACAGGATATGTGTAAAGCATTTTATATAGAGACAGTAAGGGGGTGCTTTCGCAAGGGAAGGATAAATTTTAAACTGTGGACCAAAAATGGGTTAAAATTTGAAATGTGGAAATTTGAAGTGTGTTCACATACTAAGTATGCGAACTCTTAATGGAAAATTAAGAGTTCGTATACTGCTTATGCGAACTCCAAGTTCGCATATACAGTATGCAAATTAAGGGTTTTGGGAGCTAGAAGTTTGAAAAAGAGGACAAGTGTCAGCATGTGAACACTCAAATTTGAGGCCTGGAAAACCGAGTTTTTCAGACTGTAAACAGTCGTCTTGGACCGGACGTCGCCGACAAATCGCACTGGAAATATGCCTTCATAGTACTAGAAATGTCTGAAATATTACGAGTATCACGAAAATGGCCTTGGAAAAGTCATAGGAGTCCCAGAACGTCCCGAAAAGGCTTTGAACGAAAAACCCACAAAAAGCAGCAACGGGGTGCCCTTGGCCGCCCTAGGGCGCCCCGGGCCGCCCTAGGTCAACTGTTGGCCGATTTTTCCTTATAAATACCCCCTTCCAACACCTTTTTCAGCATACCTCAAACTGTGTTGACAGCCACTCTCTTCTCCCTTTTTGCTTTTGGCGATTCCTTATTACCAGGCCATTCTTTACTACTTTCTGCAATGCATTGTTGTGTTTTTGTGTATTCATTTATAATAAACACTTAATAAAAAATTCCAAATAAAACTGAAGCAGTAAAGAATGCTGAAAACAAATTTTTGGCCCAAGACCTGTCAATCCTTTTGACATTCACTCATACACTCATAGCAATGCATACATGCATGTCCCCCCTTCACTACGCCTTTAAATAGGCTATATCGAACTACATTGACCTTGATCTCTCATACAAACGAGAGTATGTTGGCATATCCGGGATCTAACCCCGAGTACTAGGTCCGCGTCTCTTCGAAATTCCTTATTTACATCCTGCATTAGAAACATATAAAATTGGGTTAGTTAAATGTTGCTAGTCTCCTTTCCCAAATCATAAACTTCATGTAAATGTCATATATCATGTCATACCCTGATGCATTTAAATAAAAATGCATAAAATGCATGAAATGATGTCAAAAAGATGTATGCTTTTGGTCGGGGGTGTCACATCTATGGATCATAGCCTTGCAGATCAGCAACATGGGAGAAGTAATGACTCGGATGTTCCGTTGACACTCCGTAGGTCGCCGCGTAGGATGAGATCTCCTAGATATCCCAACTCGTCACATGTTGAGAACAGACCTGGGTGCAGGGATCTGGATCAGTAGGAATTAATTTTTTCGTATTTTTTTCTTTTTGTTTATGTAATACATTGAAATTTTTTAATGTATTAAATAATTTTTAATATAATGGAGATGGTTTTTTATGTTTATTTATAATTAAGTGTTTTGAAAATTTATTTGTTTTATACTATATAGATACTATATACTAATTATATATGTTTATTTATAATTAAGTGTTTTGAAAATTTATTTGTTTTATACTATATAGATACTATA
>CANUEY010480806.1:0-29585 GCA_948099555.1 Croton setiger | reverse complement strand
GAAAAAGTTTACAAATCCAAATCAAAGTGTACAAAGTGTAAACATATAAAAACAAGTTCCTGGATGAATAATAAGCATAAGGGGTTTATGAACTTAAAACCCTAATTTACAATTTCAATTCCTAATTTTACAATTCTACATAGTAGAGCCTGTCGCAACATCAAAAAATTTTTTCATATAGCTAACAGAAGTAATAACAGAAGCAGACTCTGAATTATGATTCTTATCAATGCTATTAACACAACCATCTGAATGTCTTACAATTTGAGCCTCATACAATTCAAAATTATCTTTTTAAACTTTCTCAATGATCTCTTGAGGAGAAATAGTTTTGGCATTGAAAATTTTATCATTCCTTGCTTTCCATGTGTTTCAAAGTAAATAAATAGCTAAAAGTAAACAATCCTTTGAAATTAATTATTGTTTATAACAATTAAGAATAAAAAACCATTCCTCCCAAGAACTATGACTAGGAATATTATTAGCTCTAAGCCTCAATCCTAAAGATAACCAAGCACATCTTAAAATTGCAGTCAAAGAATAAGTGAGCATTAGATTCTGGTTGCTTACAATAGACATAAAGAAGAGCAGCATGTAGTAATCTAATCCCTATACTGATTTCTGTGGAAAGACCATTCTGACTCATTCTTTAAAGAAAAACTTACAGTTTCCTTAAAATATCAAGAGACCAAATATGATGAAACGAAGAAGTAATAACAAAGTTGTTGAAAAATTTTCTAACAAGCATCTTACAGACCTCACGATAGCCTGACTTGACATTATATACTTAATTGTTAGAAAAATGTCTTAAAAGTTTATCACACCTGCTCAAATTAGGTGGTGCAAGGCTTAAAATGTGAGTAATATCTGAAGAAGTAAAACTTTTAACAATTTTATCAACTAGCTGGGTACCTCTAGTAGGATCAATAAGTTGATGTACATAAAATAAATGTCCCTATCTTCTTTAAATTCTTTAGTAAAAGGTGGAGATTTTAGAATCCAAGGATCAGAAAGCAATACAAGGTTCTTCCATTCCAAACTTGCCATCTAAGACTAACAAGTAATTCCCTCCCTTCTAAGTTAGTCATCCATCCTTAAGAAGGATTAGATCTAGTTGAAGCATGAATAAAATTATAGAAGGAGAAATATCTCTCTTTCAAGGTTCTAGCAAGAAAGGAATGTGGATTAACCAAGAGTCTCTAACCTTGTGTAGTTAAGAGTGAAAGATTTATGGTTTCCCAATCCCTAACCCCCAAGCCACAATCCTTTTTAGTTGCACAAAATTTATCCCATACAATCCGGTGAATTTTCCTTTCTACATTTTTTACACCCCACCATAGAGATTTGACTGTTAATCTCTTCGTTGAACTGGGGTGATAAGAATACATTATATTTTCATTATAAAACTAGACACCAAAGTTCAAGACAGTCATGGCTCATGAACAACAAATAAATAGGGTATTATTGATGTTATTCTTAACTACTTTTTGGACATTTATTCCTTTATAAGTTTCGGAATACCTAATTTATCTTATTGAAATATGTAACTTATGAGATGAATCAAGATTTGACTATAGCTGTTTCTTTTAAAGATATTAAAGAAGTTGCCTTTTCTATCCAGCCTGACAAAGCTCCAGGAGAAGATGGTTGGACTAGTAAGTTTGTTCAAACCCATTGGTATTATATTAAAAATGATATTCGTATATTTCTTTGATAAAGGTGTAATGCTCAAAAATTTATATCATAGTCTTATTACTCTAATTCCAAAAGTACAGAATGTTACTACTGTTAAGGATCTTAGACCTATAAGTCTTTGTAATGTTATTTACAAAATCATATATAAGATTCTTACTAGAAGATTGCAAAAGATCATACATTTGACCATTTTCGAATGCTTAAGTGCTTTATTAAAGGTTGTCTAATTACGATAACATTTTACTATGCCATAAGGTCATGCATTACTTAAAGAAAAAGAAGTATAGTAAAATCTATAAATTTGGTCGAAAACTAGACATTAGCAAAACTTATGAATAGTCATTTCTTAAAGCTATAATGTCTAGACTTGGTTTTCATGATAAATGGATTTCATAGATGATTCTTATTTTTTTAAAATCAATGGTGAGAAGCATGGATTCATATCGCAAATAGTGGGTGTATGTAATATCGGAAATAGTGAGTGTATCCTAGTAAAAAAAACAAAGGAAATAAGATTTTCTAAAATCGGAGTATTTAAGAGCAAATTAGCCCAAATCTTAAGTACCTCATGAAATCTTTTCTATTTTTTTTTTTTTGGCCGAAACATGTTGAAAATTACAATTGAACCAAACAGTGGTATCGACAAGTCATCTTTATGTAATGTAGATATATAAGTTGGAAGGACGACGAATCCACTGATATTTGTCCTTTCCTTCCAAATTACCCTCCCAAAATCCCCCAAATCATGAAACCCTAAACTCACCAATCTCCGGATTCCCAGTTTTACTTTACCTAATCGTATCGGATCCATCTGTAAGTTCAAATATCCTTCTTAATTAATTATCTTTATCATCTTCTAGTTTTCTGATTTTCATCTCTTAAAAGTGCCAATCTATTTCATCTCTTGATGCATTATCAATTCCAAACTGCATATTGATTGCAAGATTTCGTCTTTTTGTTTCTGTAGGTTTGTTAATTGTGCAAACAAATGGATGGGAACAAAGACGACGCATTGAAGTGCTTGAAAATCGGAAAGGATGCACTTGTTTCTGGTGATCGAGTTCGTGCTTTGAAGTTCATCAACAAAGCTCGCCGACTTGATCCCACTCTCTCCGTTGAAGATCTCTTATCGACGATTGATAAGGATTCGCCTTCCTCTGATCAAATGGATGAGACTAATGGGCCCACCAGCACCACAACAACCGCCGGTAATGAGTCTAAGATTCGCCACAGGGCTCCCTCAACTAGGTCTGATTCATCTGCCTCTGCCGCCTCATCGTCATCGGTTGCGTATACAGAGGAACAGATTACGATCGTAAGGCAAATCAAGAAGAAGAAAGATTTTTATGACATTTTGGGATTGGAGAAAACTTGCTCTCTTGAAGATGTTCGAAAAGCTTACAGGAAATTGTCTCTCAAAGTTCATCCTGATAAAAACAAGGCACCGGGAGCTGAAGAAGCTTTTAAAGCTGTCTCCAAGGCATTTCAGTGCCTTAGCAATGATGAGAACCGAAAGAAGTATGATCTAACTGGAAGTGATGAGCCGGTTTACGAGAGACGTCCTCAGAGGCATCATGGCGGATACAACGGGTATTATGATGATAATTTTGACCCTGATGAGATTTTCAGGCAGTTCTTTTTTGGAGGAATGCCGCCTGCAACAACCCAGTTCAGAAGTTTTAATTTTGGGGGAGGCATGGGGCCGAGAACAGGCGATAATAATGCATCCGGGTTTAATATGCGTGCATTGATTCAGTTGCTTCCTGTTATCCTTATCTTGCTTTTGAATTTTTTCCCTTCTTCAGAGCCAATTTATGCACTTTCGAGAGCATATCCTTATGAGTACAGATTGACTACGCAGAAAGGTGTTAATTTTTATGTGAGAAGCACAAAATTTGAGCAGGATTATCCATCCGGTACCCATGAAAGGGCTGTATTAGAAGGAAAGGTGGAGAAGGATTATGTGAATATCCTTGCTCAGAATTGCCGGTTCGAGTTGCAGAGGCAGCAGTGGGGTTTTGTACGGGAGACTCCTCATTGTGAAATGTTGGAGCAGTTTCAGTCTGGGGCCACAGTGGCTCGATAATTGAAAGTGAGGTTCAAATTTATATTTGTTTTGGAATTGATTATTTTTACAACCGATGCTAGGTTTGCATTGATGTATTATGTCATAGATTGAGGTTCAATAAGTATTTTTCATTTCTTTAACGTATCGTAACATGCAAATTTTCTTAAGATGTGTAATTTGGTTTTTGTTCTATCATGGCAGAAGATAACAGGCTTACAAATGCACAATTTCATGTCTAAACATGATCTTAATGATAATTCTTTGTCCAATGCTACACTTTGTAGGAATGTGTTCCATACCCCCTGAAGTATTTTCTTCTTTTTTTTGTTCTGCCGAATGGTTGTCTTAGTTATAGAGGAAAGCAAATGCTGTCAAGCTTGTTGGATCATATTATAACTTAGTTTTTATAACTTATGCTGTGCATGAAGACCTGCTGGTGTTTTTTGTTCTAATCAGATAAATGCAAGTGATCTTGATTGGTTTGATTGTTTTCTGATGAGTTGATTACTGCTTGTAGTGTCCATGCAACTTATTGTGGAAATTTGTAGAAACTTGCAATTAGAGTATATATTTATTATCTTCTCTTGCAGATGTGCTTGTGCTATGGAACAAATGTAGTCAATATGATTTTGAAGAAGTTATGGAGCCTGTGGAATTTATTGTGGGAATGAAGGATAGAAACTTGTTCTTTTTAGGTTCGAGATTATCAGAGTATGAATGTCTTTCATTTCCTTAGCGCATAAATGTGACTTCGAATTGCATGTATACACACAATGAGTCATCCTTAGAATAGCTTTTTATAAGTTGAGTTTCAGTTTGTGTTTAGCTCTTTTTCTGAGTGCATTATTCAGCTTAACTATACCTTCTATAGCGGAATGGATCAGGTTACTATCCAACTTGGTTCCTGCTTCCATTCTGCTTATATTTATGTGAATTCATTATATTATTACCAATCTCTTACTAGTGATATGCTGATGTTGATCTTATATGCTTGCCTTTCGTGAGACTGTAATAAAAGAGACTTAGCAGGACGTTCCTGGCTGCCTTTTTTGATACAAGGGTTGTTCGCGGCAAGCACTTGATGCACAGGCATGTTTGTTTTTTTTGAGTTACAAGAATGGGAAGGTGAGGATCGAACCCTGGATGTCCAGGTATGGGGGTGCAAGATATCAGGGTTATTTTGAATCCATTATGTAGTGTAGCTTGTTCATCAAAGTAATAGGGGGCAAATGATTCAAAATGGCTTCCTAATCTTATGGTAAATCTTAGTTTTCATTCCATGCAACGCCGTTCTGTACACCATGGAAATAACATTAATCCAACTCAGAACTTTTCCGTCATAAAAAGGCCTACCTAATATGTGCGCTACGAATTGCAAATGTATTATTATTATATTATTATTATTTTTTTTTTTTTACAAAATTCCATTAAATTGTAATACAATTCAAAAATTTGGACGAATAAGAATATAATTTATATATAGGTTCAAATTATAGGATTTTATTTTCTTTGAGAATCTGAATTATAGTTCATATGTACATTAACATTTAATTTTTTTTTATGTAAATTAACATTTAATTTTTCTTACTCAATGCTTAAATGTCAACTAAAATTGTCAATTAATTTTATCTTAATGAGTCCCACAAATAAGTTTCTTCTTTCCCCCTTGTCCAAATTTTGGAATTATAGTGCAATTTAAGGAACTTTGCCAAATATGATTTGTTACAAAATTTAGAATATAGTATATTTGTGACAATTTGTTAAGTTTCCAGTGCACATAATATGATAAGCCCTATAAAAACAAAAGTAAGTGTTCATTTATCTAGGAACAAATCAGTTTTAATAATATATGAGCGCAGAAGAATGAATGCTGTGTCCATCAGATGTCTGAAATTCTCGGCTTCTAGCATTAACAGGTCTTGGAAACTTGTTTCCCTAATCCTTGGAGGTAATCACCAGCAAACCCAAAACGCTTAGAAGTATGTACTGCAAGTGAAGCCAACACAAAATTAGAGGTGGTGTTAGTTTCCATTTGATTTTGTTGTTATACAATAGCTATCTTTTCTTTTTCGTTTCTCATTCAAACCAGGAAAAGCTTTGAGACTACCTTTATTAAAGGCTTCTCGGTCATGATAATTGTCACCCAACCAACATAAGGCAAGAACCTGTGGGAACAGACTATCTTACATCAAGATAAAAGAAAATATGAGAACTTTACTTTGCCTAGAGTCTGCATATCTGATGAACAGATGCATACAAAATGCACTCAAGAGTTAAACTAAAGCTGTGAGAAATCCAACAAAGTTTGAGCAGTGTTAAATCATTTTTGGAACTGTTGTGCTGCTTGATAACATTTATCGGAAAGATATAGAATAGAAAACGTACCCAACAGCTCTCCCCATGATATGCTGTGGTTTCAACCAATACTGACCGTAAGCATATAACATCCCTGCCCTATCATCCAGTGAATTGTTGTCTCCTGATAAAAAAGGCCAATTGAAGAATCAATCATTGGTATGCAGTAAAAATAGCTTCTGAAACTGCAAGCAGAAACTAAGAACCCCAATATGCTCCAGTTTATTAAGTAGCTTAAAATTATGTATGACGGAGGGGCAAGTTCAGTCAGAATATGTCTTCACAGCAGCAGAACATATATCACAAAAAGGACTTATCATGGTTGGAATAAACTACTTGAGTCACAAAACGTTGTACCTTTAGTGAGGATATCAACATCTTTGCTATCTTGTCGCTCATGCACCTACGTTAGATTACAGAAGATTAGATTATTTTGTTATTGGAGTCGAACAGAATATAAGATAATTTTGTTATTGAAGTTTACACAATATTATAAACTAATGTCTAGCAGGAGAAGCCTGCACTTCTCGCAAAGACATCTAATTGCAGCTAATTTGCATGCTGAAAGAATTTAGTAACTTCATGGGATGGAAGTTCTAAATTTATCACTACATCTAGAAATCTTTACTTGTAATCCCGTACACTGAGATGCCCTAATCAGTTTTGTTGTGAGTTAATCCGGTGCAGGTACAAAAATTGTAGCTTTTAACCAATTCTGGTAACAATGTGTAGAATTATATGGAATACCAACTAATTAAATTTATTATTGTGGAGATGGCATGAAGTGTCCATATAATCTTAAATATTCAAGGTTACGATAACAAATTAGAAGAGATGTTGAACTCCAGTTTCTTACGCTCAACAAGTAGGCTTTCTTGAGATATATCAAACATCCTCAATTTTTATTGTGTTAATATTCATGACTACTTGTTCTCATTTCTATAGGATCAGTTTGTCCACAACTTTTCATTCTTTTTTTTGCCCATGTGCAACTTACAAATTATTAGCAAGAGGCCATCAGTCTATAATCCCATTAACTCCCTCCATTCATATTGGTTGACAGGAGATTAAACGACCAATAATATTAAATTGACAAGAAATAAAGATCATGCCCTCATTTTACCTCAATCACTCGATGGACAATTGGGATATCGCGCCCCTGAACAACATGCAAAAGATCCATTAGCACAGGGAGAAAGGGGGTAACTTTTCTGTGGTTCAGTACCAGTAGAAATTAAACTACAAAAGACAGGCTAAAAGGAAACATTTATTTCCTGACAGATAAGAGTAACAATATCAACACACATAACTACAAGTTCGAGAAATCAGGTATTTAATATGTATGTCTAATCAACGCCTTTACTCTTATATGATGATGGGAAGTTGAATTGCATCATTAATCAATTAAATTTCATACATATGCTCTCCTTAACAATTCTGGTAATTAGTAAGTTGATAAAGTCTTTAATAAAAATTGAATAGTTCACAAGATTACCTTTCATTACATGTTACAAATACCATTTAACTGTCAGGTCATGAGTTCATTAGCCACAGAACAAATTGAGCACATTCAAATAGGTATTATGTGGTTATTTGTTTGACTACTAAATGATCCCAAAACAAAACTATCCTGCTTCCCAGTTGGTTTGATAATCACAAAGTCTAATAGTTCATTACTATATTTCTCAAAAAAAGTTGAGGAGCATTGATACATGTAATATTTTACACTGAGACAAATAGATCACGTGTCCAATTTGCCTCATAGTAATGCAGAAACAAGGCTGCACAACCGAATCCCTTCTTAAAGCCCAAATGTGGGAAGACTACATGCCTCATGTGTTATAACCCCTTTCTAGACATAAAGACACTAAGAAAATCAATTTGTTCAGAATGTTGCTATATTTGCAGTGGCCTAAAAGCTTCAGTTTTTAATAATTAAAATAACCTCTAAAGCCGATCAGCAAGTAAAGAAAACCAAGAGCCACTTGTGAATGGCAGGAGAATAAGCTTACATCCACATTAAAAACAACAATTTCCCCGGTCCGAATAGGATCCTCGCTCATATGCAAAAACAAAATGTCACCCTGCAACATAATGAAAGGGTCATGCTACTGGCTGGGAAAGAGTAACGATAAACAACTGCAATGTAAAACTGTTAGATCATTTTAAAGATAAACCAACAGGATTATGTTGTAAAGTAAAAGCAATTGGCACTAATTATGCAATTCTATGTCTTATGGTGGAAACAGGCGGGTTCTGTGAATCTTTTGTTACAAATCTAGTTAAAAAATGCAACATAAATTTCAAAATACTGAAGGGCCTAAAATGTTGTATCATTATATTCAAAGTCTTGATGCCTAAAGTTTTAGCTACACGACACATCCACAGTTAACAAGCAAAAGCACTAATAGCAGTTGATGGATGGGATGATCAGAAAATAACAAGCTCATATCAATTTTCTCCAAAGTAAAATAGACTTACTCGTTGGAAACCAGGTTCCATACTTTCAGAAAGCACAACCACAACAGGTGATTCTGTACCAGTTATACACATTAATGTCTTCCATATAACTAGAGCTGAAGTTATAATCAAGCCTGCAATGTTCACACCAACAAAACAACGAAATGAACAAACAATTCCAAATATGCAACCAAACGTCGATGCAGAGCATTATAATAATGTGTCTTGAAAGGAAAACCAAACAGTTTTCAACGGCTAATCCAACTTGTTTAATGTTCAAATCTAATAATCACAGTTCAAATCTTCCAACAAAGCATTAGTTTTATAGATATACCGGATTCAGAAAGAATAAAAAAAGGAGATGGAGAGAAACGAACCAAGACTCACGAGCTGAGAGAGAGCTTGTCTGATTTGAATAGATTTGATGGAGTCAATGGTCTCCCCTATCCACCCCATTTCTTCTCAACTCCTCTCTCAATCCACCTGATTGATTTAATTTATTGACTGGTTAGGTCTGACCGAAAGCTGAGTTGTGCGTGTCTCAGCGAATTGGGTCGCGACGTTTGTATTTGTATTTAGACTATGGTGACTAATCAATTCGCTGTCGTTTTGGGCTCAGAACCACCGCTACTGCTGGATTTTCCGACCTTTTAACCATAATAAACTAAATTTCCTGCAGGAACCAATTTTGTGATTTAGATGAAGGAATTGGTACAGCTTATTAGAAGACATTGGAGTTGGAGGAGGTATTTAAGAATTAACAATTGTGCTTCCTTGTGATTGTGTTGTATCTACCACATTTTGTTTTTTTGAATTGCAATTTTTGTTTCTCTTTTGTCATTTTGCAGGCTTTGCTTGAAAAGAATCCACCAATTTCTCAATCTTCCAATGGTATTTTGCAAAGACTTTGACATTAAGCTGTCTGTGCTCTACTGTTTATTCATTTTAGCATGCAATTAATCCTGGAGATACCCTTTGTTGACATGATCATATAATTAAATTGCCTCGTTTTTTAACCTATGATTCGGACCCACAAAATTGAGAATATTGAAGCTAAAAGTAGGAACCAGACCACAACAATGGTGGGAACCCTGTCTTGTTTCCCCATCAATCACTTGAGGAAGGGGTAAAGATTTTCAATGACCCATACTGCAAAGAATAACCTACTAAACAGGGGACCCCAGGAATCATAACCGTTACTGATGGCGTCTCCAACTCCGACCAGGACGCCAATGATGTTTATGATAAACAAAGTCATGGGAGGGATCATCGGAGGTGTCCATTTAAAAATGTAGAGCTCTGAAAATGCGCTGTCATCTGCTGCTTAACTGTAAAGTTGGCTGCCAAGACCTTGAGCAGAACCTGGAATATAAGCATTTTGAGCTGATAAATTATAGCCAACAAAATGAATAACTGCACTTTTCTGTGTCTAAAATGCTATGCTTAGCTTAACAAATGAATAACTGGACTTCTAGGCCAGTAACACTTTAGAAGCTCCCCAACTTTCTGCGGGACAACATATGCTCTCTTGGATTCATTAAAAGGATGAAGGCACAATAACCGTTGTTCTCCTACCTGAAAATTCAGATAAAAATGAAATTGGGGCTTTTCTCTTGATTTCAATATAGTTACAAAAGGATAGGACTAATAATAGAAATTGCTTCTGGTTTTCTGGTTCAGGCCTTCATTTCCTGCAATCCTCACATGCTTGCTCAGAGGAAAGTTCTTTAAAAGTTTTTTTCACAAACCTCATCCATTCAAAATCGTTTTCAAAGTGATTTTGTTTCTCAAAATCGTGGTCTGTAGCCTCGCCGCGCTCTAAATGTATTCTGAAAAGGATATATATATATATATATATATATTTTTTTTTTATATATATATTTTAAGAAAAAGGTATGGTCTAAATATGCGATGATAGGGTTGGATATAAAACTACGTCGTTTAGACCCTTCCAGACCTCACGATTCACTATATATTTTCCTCTTTAGCCAATTTCACACCTTAAACCCCAACAGTTTGCTCTCTTCATTAATCCCTATCAAAAACCCTAGCCTCCTCTTATTTACATTCCTAGGAAACCCAACGAAAATGGTATGCTTCTTCTTCAATCTCTCAAAATATATACTTTTTTTATTTGATTTATGAGCTTTGCGTTCGATTTTGCAGACTGGAGGAGCTGAAGCAGTGAACCCAAAGGCATACCCACTGGCCGATGCACAGCTCACCATCACAATTTTGGATCTTGTTCAGCAAGCTGCCAACTACAAGCAACTCAAAAAAGGTGCCAATGAAGGTAAAATCTCAAAATACTGCTTTTTACTTGTCTTTTTATATGTTTATATATGTATCCGTAGGTGGGTTCGATTGTTTTTTAGTATCTAACTGTTTCTGGTTTTTATGGTTTTCAGCTACTAAGACTCTTAATAGGGGTATCTCTGAGTTTGTAGTGATGGCCGCCGATACTGAGCCTCTCGAGATTCTTCTTCACCTTCCTTTGCTTGCAGAAGATAAGGTCAGTCTCTTGTTTTTGATTGTTTATCCAAATGTTTTACTTTCGTTTTGCTTATTCATGTTGTTGGGTTTGGGTTTTTGATAAAGTAGCAAAGTGATAGGTTTCCTTTGATTGTGTTCGTTTTATGGCTGTTTGTCACTTTTAAGTGTTAGAGATTTTTTACTGCAATATGTGTCATGAGATTTTTTGGTTATTGGGCTTGCAGATGACTAGGAATTTGTGAGAACAAGTTTTTGGAACTAGCGTAGTCCTTGTGGTTTATTGCGTTACAAGAACATAAAATTCTTCTGGTTTTGCCTCTGTCTTGGCTTCAAAACCTATCTTTTTTGTTCTTCACCAATCCCTTTTTTTCACATTCAAGTTCATGGTTTGCATTTGAAAGATCTTCTTTAGCAGCTATCTATAGTCCTTTTTGTCTCTGAATATTTTGCAGCCTGCATCTGTTTTCTGAACTTTATTTTTTCCCCTTCCCCCTGCTGTATATTGACTTGTATTTTCTTTGTAACTATTTAGTTCTATGTTAATGTAAAGTTGCAATTGGACCTATCAGAATAGAGAAAATTTTCTCATTCTGTATTCAAATGACCTATGGCTTATTTGACCTATTCGTGAATTTGGCAGAATGTCCCCTATGTGTTTGTACCTTCTAAGCAAGCACTTGGCCGAGCTTGTGGTGTCACAAGACCAGTTATTGCTTGTTCTGTGACAACAAATGAGGGTAGCCAATTGAAAACCCAAATACAACACCTCAAGGTATTTAATTTTCCTTTTTCTGATGGATTGATGAACTTGATTCAGTGATCTTATTATGAATGTTGTTGATGCAATGC
This sequence comes from Croton setiger, assembly GCA_948099555.1. Taxonomy (NCBI): domain Eukaryota; kingdom Viridiplantae; phylum Streptophyta; class Magnoliopsida; order Malpighiales; family Euphorbiaceae; genus Croton; species Croton setiger. The sequence goes on along the minus strand of CANUEY010480806.1, from coordinate 17,665 downwards.
AGGATGCTATTGAAAAACTCTTAATATGAAAATATTAAGGATTGGAATTCGGTGTGATGGGCCTCTTGGATTAATAGTGGAAGTTCCAAGGAAAGGCTTTGACTGATGAACTTGTATCATTAGAGTCCAAAGCTTTTATAATAACATTTGCTAGTTTTGAGTTTTGCTTTTTGTATTGTGATATTTTGAGAAAATTCATGCTATAAACCTTATTATATGGATTGTTTAATGTTGAGGAGTTTGTTTGTTGCAACGTAAAGATGGAGATGGTGTCATGGAATTGTAGTCTGATTATTAATGCTTTGAAATTCTGAAAGTGTTTAACCTGGAATTTGTAACCAATCACATTTAGTCTTTTGAATTGCTTAATTATTATCAAGATCTGAAAGCACGTCTTTGCTAAATAAGACGACCATTCGGCTTCGCTATCATTGATAAGGTTTGTTGATTTTTCAAAAGAATTGAACTCATTAACAAGAGCCTTCCAGTTCCTAATGATTAAAATCACAATAAGAATGATTCTCTTCTGATCCACACGAGTCGCGAACCAGACCTAAGAAAACTCTTCGGCCTGCAATGAACTAACCTGTGTGATCGCGGACGACCGTCGCAGCACCTGCTACTTTGGTTGCCTCTTGAAATGCGTTTCGTCACAAACACAGCACTGCTTGAAGCAAAACTAACTGGTCGGTTTCTTGCTGAACGCCAATCCTGTGAATAACTCTGCCTTTCGAACGCCATTATTTTGCGGCTCCCACAAAGCCTTATTCCTTTGCGTTCCATAGCTCCCACAAATCATATAGCCTCGTTAGACAATGCAGAACGGTTTCTTGCTATGAAAGAGAGGTTGGACCTTGGACGTATCCCAACATAATACAACCTGTGTCACATTATCAATTCATTTTTTAAAGAATTTCATATGCAAGTTTCTTCTAATTACCTTTTTTTTCCTCTATTTTCATGTGATGCTTTACTTTACCTCAGATTGAAAAGAAAAATGATTTTGCAGTAGCCAACTGTACAAAATCTTCCGTTTTGCTATTTAATTTGAATACATCGATTTTTACTTCTCTTTTTTCTTTCCCAAGTCCAAGTAACGGTACCGTATTAGCCAATCTCATCTATATATTAAATCTCATCCATATAGAAATGACTGTTAGTATATATATACTAAAAAAAATGACGAATTAAATCACAATTGAACATATCAAAATATAGTGAAGTCTTATTCAAATGCATTTAATGGAGAAATTCTCTTCTATAAAAGCAAAAATCAGAGGTTCAACAGAATTTACAAATTAACAGATGCTTCTCCATTCATGTGAAGATATTCTCCCCTGGTCCCCATTCTTTCATAACAATAAATCGCCTTAGAACTGACTGACTAAGCTCTTAAGAATTAGAAATAAACAATATCAAGATGCAACAAGTAAATTGAGAGCAAGACATTGAGAGAGTGTAATCACATAAATTTCATAAAGAAAGTGCCACTACCAGTTCAATACACTGAGGCATATCCTCGATCTAAAGTTGGAAATGAGGTTCATAATTAAACGACAACTTTCTTTGCTAGGCTACTACATTAGCATGCGATGAAAAACAAAACAAACTCAATTAAATAAGTTAACTTTGCACGTTTTTTAGGCTATTACCAAGCTCATTGACAGGCATTTTAGAATTTAACTCGACAACCATTTTTACCAAATTTGCAGGTTCAGCCTTTGCTTCAACAGACGATAAAACTCTTCCATGCATTATGTCGCTGCAGCAACTTCACCTTTCTCATTTGAAACCCATACCGTTACCGCGAACACCCTGCATTGGCCCTCATAGCTGCATTAGAAAACCTTTGTCCATGAGATCCATGTATTCGTTAATTTTTGTAAAATAACGTAAAACAAAATGACATTCTATTTGAACCAACATAAGTGCAATTGTATCCAAAATCTACCAACTAAAGAATTTCATTCCTTTAGGTTTCACAATATCGGCTAACTGTATAATTAAGATGACAGACAAAGGACAGAACTGAAGTTTAGAAGCAGCCAATTTTTGGTCAATTTCTAAGTCTACCTACAAAGCAAACAATTTGCAAGAATAAAGATATGAGAAACAATAGATCAAACTCTGCATGATCATTCCCCACGATTGTTTCTTTTGATCAGGCCTATTATATATTTGTCGATCAATTATAGAACTCCATGAGAAAAAGAGATATTTTGCTCTATCCAAAGAGTTCTGCTCGGATTAGAAAATTTAAGTATTTGAATAACACACACAGACAAAAAGAGAATAAAAACAATAATGAACGGGAACACAAGTCAATAAATGAAAACATAAACTACAGCCAAGAGTGGTTCAGAAATAAGATAGGCATCCCTGTGAAGTTCAGGGAAAAAGTGAAAGGAAAATACCTTTTTAGTGCAATTTCCAAAATCAAAATATGCTCCATATGTGGGATCAAGATGCATCTGTTAAAGCATCATCAATAAGAACAATCAATTGCATGCTGTACACCAGAAATAGAACTGCAAGGTATCATGCATCAACAATCAGTCAGCATAACCAAGTAAACTGTTATGCTTTCAACTTAAAAAAAAAAAAAGAAAAGTAGAAAAACTTAAAATTCTATTACGACACCTACAATATTCATTACAACCATACAAATTTTACAGATAAGATTTAAATTTTTGATTTGAACTTGAACTCTTGAACTGTCTTTCCGCTTCTTTTTCCGTAAAGCAATGGCTTTCGTCGCCTTCGTTGTAAGAGTTCTCTTCATTTCTTTGTTCCTCCTCTCTGGTTGGAAGAGTATAATGAATTTGGTGTAGATGGATGGAGGGCCTGCTGCAAAATCTCTTGTGCCAATTGTTGATCGTTCATACTGGTTTTCAATTGCCACCTTTTGAGATAAAGCTTGCAGTTGCAGCTGCTATAGCCATGAAAGGTCTTGGAAGCCTTCAGCTAACAAGAAAGAATTTAGTCAGCTGTTCATGAAGTTCACACAGAAGTTGGCATTACTTGGGGCGTTGCTTTTCTTTTCTTCATTGGCATGAAGAACTCAATTCCAAGGAGACAGCTCAGGAAAAAGGCTCCGAAATCAAAGACGATGTAGAAAAGGAACGATCAACACCATCACAAACATTGTGGGAGAATTAGCTTTTCCTTGAAAGGGCATTCATTTTGGGTATACAGGTAACTTGTCAAAAACTTTCAACTACAAAATTATTGCCTCATCTTGATCCAATATAATGTTTCCATCTCTGATGAAGCCATATTGCCAATGCTTTATGTCTCTCAAGAACTTCATTTCTGATCCCAGACATTCTGCCATTCTATATATCTCCTCATTTTGTGGGTGTGATTTGTCGCCTGATGAAAATGGATGCAAACTCAAAGATGCATATATATCTCCTACATCAACCCAACTAAACCCCACTTCCTTCTTCACACCCTTCTCTCTCATTCCTTTTCTTATTTTCGCAACCTCTTCCCATTGTCCTTTCTCCGCATAAAGGTTAGACATCAACACGTATGAACCCGAATCTGTTGGCTCCATTCCCATCAAAGCATCAGCTACCCTTTCTCCCATCTCTACATCTCCATGCATCCTACAAGCCCCTAACAAGCTTTGTAGCACAGACAATCCAGGCCTTCCTGGAATGCTATTTACTAGCTCCTCTGCCTCTTTAAGTCGCCCTGCACGCCCCAACATATCCACCATACAAGAATAATGCTCTGGGGATGGCTCAATATGATAATTGTTTATCATTGAGTCAAAAAGACACTTTCCCATGTCAACCATTCCCTTTCTTCCACAAGCTGCAATAACTGAAAGGAAGGTAATTGCGTCAGGTCTCACACCTTCCTTCTCCATTTTCTCAAACCAATTCATTACTGATTCATAGTCTCCATGTCTAGCATAAGCAGAGATAATTGCAGTCCATGAAAATTGACTTCTCTGAGGTGTTTCAGAAAATAATTGTTGAGATTCGCAAATGCTTCCACGCTTTGCATACATGTCAAGAAGAGCACCGGAAACAATTGGATCATTGTTTAACCCAAGTTTTATTATTTGAGCATGGCATCTTTGCCCATGTTTTAGAGATACATCCTCAGCAGCACCGATTGCACTCAAGACACTACCAAATGTGTACTCATTGGGCTTTGCTTCACCAAGAGCTGAGAAGAACGTATGGATAGCTTCTAAACACAATCCGTTTTGTGCATACCCAGAAATTAAAGCATTCCATGTTATGATCTCCTTGCAGTTAATCTCCTCAAACACCTTCATAGAATCTTGTATGGATCTAAACTTAGCATACATGGTAATTAAACTGTTGCATACATTAGATTCTAAGGAAAACCCACTCTTTATACAAAATCCATGAACCATCTTGCCTGTTTCAACCAAATCCCCAATTGTTATAGCATGTACTAGACTGATAAATGTAACATCATTAGGATAAACCCCATCTAATCTCATTTCATTAAATAGTGACACAGCATTTTTTTCATCAATAGAAATTATTGTTGTCCATGATACCACATTGCGGTCATTAATATTCTCAAACGCCAACTTGGCATCTTCAATGACCTCACACTTAGAGTACAATGAGATGAGTACATTACCAACTGAAACATGTTCTCCATATGCTCTTTTTATGCTCAGAGCATGTACTTGTGTTCCAAGCCTCAAGTTTTTCTCATGACCACAAGCTGAAACTGCACTAGTAAATGAGATATGATCAAGTGTTATCCCTCTTCTAACCATTTCAATAAAAATTAAAATTGCTTCCAACCCAAAAATTCCTTCCCGGGTATACCCTGATAAAATTGCATTCCATGAAACCAAATCCTTGAAAGGCATTTCCTCAAACACTCTTCTAGCTTGTAGCAAACATCCCCATCTCGAATACATAGTTATGAGTGCATTCCCTACAAAAATTTCAAAGTCTAATCCAAATTTCATTATACACGAATGCAATTGTAATGCAAAGCGAAACTCTTCATTACTTGAACAAAAAGCAAGAATACTAGTATAAGTCACAGCATCAAAAACAATGCCATTTGAATTCATTATAAGAGCGAAATTTAGAGCATCTTCACTCTTTTGAAACCCAGAAAGCACTGTGTTCCAAGAAACAATATCAGGATCATCTAAATTGTAAAAAATAAGTAAAGCTTGAGTGAACTGTCGAGACTTGCAGTACATATTCATCAACGCATTAGGAACTGTAATGTACGAATAAAATCCAGAAGTAATAGCAAAGCCATGAATTTGAGACCCAAGTAATGAGTTTTTGGAGCAAGCTTTGAGGGCAAGGGAGATACTAACTTCATCAATGGTAGCAAGAAAACCCAATTGGAGTTGTTGCTTGAAGATTTGAAGGGCTTGAAATGGAAGGTTTTGGTGTATAGAATCGAGCATAGGCCTACGAATGGAAACAAAATAAGGCGGAGGTTTTTTATCGAACAGTTGGCGTGCATTATTATATGTATGGATGTGAACGCTCCCAGAAACATGAGATCGTTGCTTGGTGATTCTGTGAAGGGTTTTGCTAAAGGATTGGCCCGTAACCATTACAAGCTTGAGAATAACACAATCCGTTTAGTATCCCTTGGTTTCCTCCATGCGCAGTTAAACCAAAACAGTAATTCGCACCAAACTTTTTATTTGAATGTTCAAGGAAGACTTTCTTTTGAAATATCGGTTATCTATATTTTTGGTGCCTGAACTTCACATGCTTTCTTTTTTAGTGTCTAAGCTTTTAAAATGTGCCAAAATGATGTATAAACTTTTGAAAGGAACTCAGTTTGATGCCTGAACCCTTTTTACTAACAATTTGGACCGATTTCAATTAACCTTCTATCCTTGCAAATATGCTTCCCTCTTTTTACTAATTGCTCCTTCATCTTTCTTTTAATGGCAACCATATATCCACCTTTTTTTTTTCAATTCAATTTTTGCTTAATCTAACTATACGTTAATCCCCAAATGGTTTTTGATTTTTAAAAAGTCCACTTAGTTAGCATAGTTACTTGTAGAACCAACTTTTATTTTTCTCTCCTAAAATTTTCAATGCAACAATTAAAGTTATGTAGGATGGTTTTGATATATTTGAATAGTATAACAATATATATTATCAAAATAAAAATAAATGTATAATTGAAACCATAATTTTAAAATAAAATTGACAAAATAAATTAATGTTTTGAATTAAAACAAGTTTCCAACAATGACTCAATTATTTCTAGTAGTCCTTTTGATTGATGGAATAAAAAGTGAATAGATTTTATTAAATGCATGTAATGTGAAATACATGGAATGCGAATGAATGAAATGTATGAAATTAGAAATATAAATGTACTATAATTAATATTTTCAATTCCATCATTAATAATAATGAAATCTCACATTGTGTGTGAGATTTCTCTCTCACCAGAATTAAGAGATTTTAGTTATGTTGAAATCTATAAATTTCATAGATTGTTGTCTTTTTTTTTTTTTTGACAATAAATGATAATTTTTGATGATTAGAGGAAATATGTAAATTTAATCATCCCAAACAACCTCCTAACTAATTTAAATGTTGCATTGAAAATTTTAGAATGAAAAAAAAAAATTAGTTATAGATGTAACTATACAAATTAAAGTGGACTTCTTAAAAAAACAAAAATCATTTGGTGATTAAAATATGGTTATATTAAGTAAAAGTTGAATGAAAATAGGGTGGAGATATTGTTTCCCTTAAGGAGAAAGATGAAGAGGCAATTGCTAAAAAAGATGGAAGCATATTTGCAAAGAGAAGTTTAAATTGGCCCAAATTGTTTATACAAGGAGTTCATGCAAAAAATGAGCTCCTTTCAAAAGTTCAAGCTCAAAAACTATTTTGTACAATTTAAAAGTACAGGAAAAAAAAAACTAAAGTTTGAACACCAAAAATATAACTAACCCTATTCCAAAAATGCAATATTTCTCTAGACAATATTAAGATTGTAGAAGTATTCTAAATTAATCTTACTGTTTTTATACCATATACCATATAGAAAATTCTCATATATAGTATTAGATTTATATAGAGAAATTTATTTTTAGGTAAATGTAGACACTTAAATTTTGACACTAATATTGGCTAGTGATGAATCTTTCTTAGTTTTGGAGACTACTAACAAATTCGATTTGTACATCATATAAAATCTTTTAATCTTTAGAATATTTTTATACAAAGAAAGTTTTCCTGCCTTTAGGTTATGGTCAAGAAAATTTCTTAGTTTTGAGGATCAAGATGGACTCGATCAGTCTGATTTTTCTAACAAATGAAATTGTTTAACCCTGCAAAATGAAAATTTTTCTACCCTTAGATCCATATCTAGGGCTATAATTAATGAAAAACTGAGAGTGACTATGTTACTTAACTCAATGACATATGTCCCTGAGTGGTGACGTGTGTCACTAAGTGATATGCGTCACTCTATGGATGTTAGTAGTTGGCCAACTTGTATGTCACTCTATGTTTTTGCAAGTTGAAGAGAATGTATTTTTTGTTTATCATATTACAATTGTGAGTCAACTTGTTTTTGTTAAGTTAGATGTGCATAGGGTAGAAAAGTATTATAGTTTTAATTTTGGTGTGTAGATGTTAACATAAATGATATGTTGCATAGAAAATGGAAGGAAGAAAAAGACAAAAAATGGAAATATATAAAATTGGGAATATATATGAAAAATAGAAATAGGATAAGAAAGAAGGAGGTGGAAATGAGGAAAGAGAAGAAAACAAACATTTGAGTTAAAGGTTGGAAATTTTTGTGTTTAAACAGAAGATTAGTGATAGAAAGTAAAGACAGAAGAGAGGAAAATAGGAACGAGAAAAGAAGCAAAAAGAAACAGAGCATGACAGAAGAGAAAGAAAGAAGGAAAAGAAAGAGAAAAGAAGAGAGGAAAAAGAAGCTAAGAGAGGAAAAAGAAGCTAGAGTATTCTTAAACGTCTGAGGAAGTATAGTAACAGAAGAGGAAGTAGAGAAGGGTGTAAATGAAGTAGGAAAACGAAGAAAACAGAAAGAGACAGAAACAAGGGAGGAAGAAAAAAGGAAAAGAAAGAAGTAACCGTCGTGCATGGGGAGCTCAGGCCGTCGAGGAAGGGTCTGACAGAGCTGGGTGAACTGCCAGAGTTAAGAGGACGTCGGAAAAGAGATGATAACCGCCAAAAAAATCAAGGTTACTGTTCACGTGAACAGTAACCTTGTTTGCAAGGAGTTGTGAAGAAGATGACTCAAAATGGCAGAGGAAGTTGCGTTTTGAGGTATTTTTCATCGTGAGTATCTGAATTTTGTAAAATTATAAATTGGTCCTTAAAGTTATAAGTTTATGCAATTGAGTCCATTCGGAAATTTCAAATTCTTTTCAATGTAGTCCTTCTGGATTATAATTTCTGCAAATTATATTTTTGGTCCCTAAAGTTCTGGAGCGCTTATAATTGGGTCCTTTAGAACTTTTAAATCAATAAGGTCCCTCCACCTAATTAAATTATAAATATTGCAAATTAACCACTGAACTCATTGCGGGATTTCAATTGAACCCCTGAAAATTTTAAAACTTATGCAATTGAGTCCTTTTAAGTTTAATTTAGAATTTATTTTATAAATTGGACTAACTGATCAATTAAATAAATTAAATTATGATGAATATTGTTAAATACAATTAATATATGACAAATTGAGTTAATATTAAACACGAATAACCTTATTAAATATTTTAAATATAGAAAACATATGCCGAAAGTTGAAATTCAAACGAAATAAAAATATTTTAAAAATATTATTAATATGATAAAAAGAATAAATATTGAAGTTATGCATTTTGTTTCATATGAAATATAAGTAAGGAAATTATAAGATTTATATTGAATTATAAAGGATCATTGAATATAGGAGGGGAGCGAGGAAAATAATCCGAGGTTTGATTTCAGTTCTGACTTTGAGGTAAGTATAAACTTTAGAAATGATAATTGAAATGATTTGTTACTTGTGATTGAGATATTGATTGTTCGTTGGATCGGTACTGAAGTTTGATCAATTAAATATATCGAAATTGATTTTTTTTTATTATTTGTTGGATTGATACTGAATCATGATCAATTAAATATATTGAAATTAAGATGATAATGCATATGGTTATATAGATGTCACACAAACAAGACTTAATAAAGGAGTTATGACCATCTTGATCTTGTATTTGCAAAATTTCACAGAGGAGACCCACAAATTATTATATGATTTTATAGGTAGGACCTACAAGTCAACATATAATTTTACAATGGATATTCGAGTCATACAGGAACTTGATATTAGCCAGTCATATGATATATGAAATTTCCGAGGCAGTACTTGACTTGATGGGTCAGAACCAAATTAGATGAAGTCACATGATATAAACACGTGCATATTGATGTTATTGATTATTGTTATGAAATTATTGATATTGCAGATTTAATTTATTGTAATTTATACTTGTTGAGTATGCGATTCAACCAAATCACAATCTGTGTTTCAGGTTCTTGTTGTATCAGATAGAGTTAGGTCGCAGCGTGAAGTGTAGCATTTCACACTCGTTTTTACACATATCAGTCAACTGAAGCATATGACATCTCTTACTCATTGTTGCATCCACATGTATAGTTGTGTTTAATAAGTTTATGTTGAATATTGTATAATTATAACACTGTGAATTACTTTATTGATAGATGTATATGTTATATGTTATAAGTAAAACATGTGACAACTAATGTAAATTATAGTAAATATTATGTAATATGTAATAATATGGATAAACAAAATGTGATTTGTTTAATAAATGACGTACACAGGAATAAAGTTGTCACAATAATATTCCTTTATGTCTCCTAATTTTACTTTTTTCTTCTATTCTCTTCTTCTTATTTTGGTGGTGGTTGTATTAGCTTTCACTGCCTTAAGATTTTCTTGGATCTTTGCCCTAAACTAGATCTACTAACTATTTCAACCAATATTTAAGGTTTTTCATATGTTATGATTATTTAGTTATAAATTTGGGTTTTGAGGTGGAGTAGCCTTTATTTTTCTAGATAGAGGCTTAAAATTGTTGATTCTAGGTTTTGAAGGCTGAAGACATCTTGAAATTGGATATTTTGAAGTGTCCTTCTATAGGATACTAATATTTTACACGTACAATACTGTTTTAATAAGGTAAGGTTATGTAAGCATCGTAGTGGGTTAGATACTAACAAAAAGAAAATCAATATTGATTTGAACCAATTTAAAAAATTAATCATCTCTCTTAATACCAATATGCCAAGTAATATTAAATTCACTACTGGTCGTACTCCAAGTCTATTTTACATATTAATTAATTTGAGAGTAATTATTTAAATAAAAAAATAAAATTTAAATAATTATAAATAGGTACAAATCTATAATTATAATCAATAATAGTATTTTTCTATATTAAATTAATATTGATAACTAATTTTTTATATTAAATTCATTTACTATGATTAATAAATTAAAATATTAAATTAATTTTTTAAATATTATTAATATTAATATTATTAATAATTTTAAATAAAATTATGCATACAATCCTAATCCTAATATTGCTACATGTATATACCCCTAATTATAACTAAAAATACCGAAAAAATTTAAATTTTTCATAATTTTACCATCTCAAATATAAATAGGTATGTTATATCACAAAATTTAACTAACACTAGCCCAAAAATTTAACTAATATTACTATTCTAGTGCCGACTATTTCATATTATGGATATTTTAAATCAAAATTAACAAATTAAATAAAAAGAGACACGGTAAATGGTACTTACCTCTGCCTCGGATGTCAAATATTGCTCTAAAACTGTTAAAATAGGACTCCACTCACCTGAAATCTCTCTTTTTTCAGATTTTTTGGTTGGAATTTCTCCGTTGCCGTGGGATTTTTTGCCGGATTGCGAATTAAGAATTTTGCAAGTTGATATTGCGAAACACCGAAGAGGGACACATGCCCATCTGTTACTGGACAGTAGGTTTTGCAATTTCAAATTGTGAAACCTTTGAGTCAGACACGTGGCGCCCAGTGGGTATCTTCGATCAAAATATCGACTACAATTTCACAAATTTGAATTGCGAAAATATAGGTGTATGCCACTTGTCTCTCTATCATTGGCTCTGTGACGTAGTTAACTTTAATTAATCATGCTCTTTTCTAATTAACTGTAGTTTCATAAGTTTAGATTGCGAAACTTCAATAGTTTCGCATGTTTGAATTGCGAAACTCTTTATTTCGCATGTTTACATTGCGTAAGATCTATTTGGTGTCCAGAATTTGAATTTAGGTATTATTTTGGTAATTAAACCTTTAATAAATATTTGAATATGAATCTCTAGAAATATTAATGTATTATGCACGAGTTAATAAAAATAGTCAATTTTAACAACTTTATTGATGACATTGGATGTATAGTTTTGGATACATGCTCTAAACTACTCTTATTTAAAGTTTAACATATATTTTTATGATACAGGTATTCAGTATCAGAGCCATTATGCATTTATCATAAAAAAGCACTTTATAGAAAACTTCTAATTAATCATGTTTTTTAAATCTTATTAAATACTTTTTTTTTTCTATTTGAATATTATTATGTATTTTTTAATGTTTTTGTGGATGATATAATTTATGGTCTGTTCATATTTTTTGCAACTTCCCCTTAATATGAATTAAAGTATTGTTGTTTTTGTTATTATAATGATAAAAAGTTATGGGAATGTTTTTTTTTTTTTTTTCAATAATGTTTATTGAAACGTTTATATAATAATAATTTATCAAAAGCCATAATGAACTAAATAATTATCATATTCTTAAAAAATTGTTAATTGCAATTGTAGTGCTGTAAACTCCTTATATCTTCATTAATAAATATTGTTGGCTTATCAAAAAACACCCATCATTCAGTGATGGTGTCGCCAAGCAAGAAAGAATCAATCCCTTTTCTTCCAAAAAAAAAAAAAAAAAGCTAATTATTAATAACATGCGATTACAAATATATAGAAATATTATGGTATTATAACCTAACATTGGAATAATAAAATTATTAAATTAACTAAATCGTATTGTTTTAATTATTGCAAAATAATTTTTGTTTATCAGTAGCCTCCATTGAACTCCCATTAGTGCAATGACAAAGAAAAAAAGGAGTGAAGCATGATTTGCGCCTTAATCCAAACGAATATCCTCACACTTTGTTGCTGAATATGAAAGGGATTCCCTAACAATTTAATTCATTTATTAATTAAATTTAATGATGAGAGAAAATCAATTTTAAAACTAGTTACACAAATTAAATTAATTTATTTTCAATTCTTGTTACTAGATACGAAATAAGACTCACCCACGTGCCATTCGATCAGATCTAGCTTAGTCAAGATAACAACTTGAAAATTAGGCAGATTTTAAAAAAGAGAAAAAATAAAAATTAGAGGTGGACCACAATTAATTTTTTTTTTTTTTTTTAATGATCAGTAGTTAATTTCTTTATTAATCTTCATTTTATTTTGTTTATTTCTTTTTCAATTGAAATCTAATTTTATGTACGTTTGGATGAATTTTTATTAGATCCCACAGTTTTTTTTTAAAGAAAAGTTTTAATTCTTGCACATTAGAGTTAGTTCATTAGAATTAGAATTATTATATTTATGTTTTATTAGCTGATTGATTTTTTTTTTTTTGGGGAAGAAGTTCAATACAAACTGTAGGTGTGTTCTTTACAATTTACTAGGGATTTTGAGTTAAAATTGTCAGATTGTTTAAGAGATTTAAGTATCAGAGGAATAAAAAAAAAAGACTATAAATTCGGACAATGGTCTCAAATTACGAATGAGTGATTTTGAAAATATTTCAAATTCACAGACTATGTTAAATTTGTATCTTAAATTTAATTTTTTTAATTAATTAAATATGCATATTAATTAAATTCATATGGTATTTAATTAAAAAAATACTGCTATTATTTATTTTATTTTTTTAAAATACACATGTTTCCATAAAAATATTAATAAACATCGGCATAAACTTTAAAAACTATGTTATCAAACCTCAAACCAGACAAATTGCTATAGTAATTTTTATGTTATTGGCTATTCTTATATTATAATAATCTGTTGGGTCCTCTTTAGTCTAAACTAGCAGATCAACTTGAAGAAAGAAAAATAGCCATTGCCTTTAATTCTAATCCTGCAGCATTTTAGGACTCTTTCTCATTGCCATTGTAATTTCTTTGTAGAATGACTTTTTTTTTAAAAAAAAAAAAAAAAAAAAAAAAAACATTCAAGTTCCAGTCTAAGAAAAACATAGATTTTCTGAAAAAAAAAAAAAAAGAGAGAAATAATGGAGCAATTCAAATTATAAAATCCATCACCTTCAACCCTAAATTCATATCCTTGTACCCAACTTTAGGCCAAATCATACCCATTATTCAGTAGTAGACATCACAATCAATTATTGAATAATAAAAACAGCATATATAGTTTAATCAATAACCAAGTTTCAACATACTGAACACACAGAAACTAAAGAAAAAAGGAAACAGATGAGTCTTGAAAAGAAAGCTGAGAAACAAATTATAAATGTTAAAAAGCTTACCATGGCATTTGACTTGATGATTGATAAAAAGGATGCAGAAGATGAAACGTAGGGGGAGAAGACGGATCCTTGAGAAGATGGGATAAAAAGAAACTTAGTTGACGATGAGTAGCACCGCTGGCAACTTTGGTGACGCCAAACATTACAGGAAGAGATATACGAGTGGCTGGACTGGAATGGAGGAGAAGCTGCGTGATTTTCCAGTAGAGAGCTCCAAAATAGCGTGTTTTAGGTTAAAAAATAAGGATTCAGAATTCAGTCAATTGTTCACGTAAAATACACGTTTAAAACATTAGGGTCCGTATTGTGCCATTTAAAACAGCACTGGCCAAAACGATGAAAAATGTTGTTTAAAATGGGAAAAGTTTGGAAATGCGTTTTAATTAATAGAGGTAACTCACTTCATTGTCCTCTTCTTAATTTAGATGTAGATGCAATGAGTGTCAAAATCTTTTTTCGAAAATGAAAAAGAAAAAAAAAATCCATATATTATATATGTATATATATAAAATAATATTAAATTAATTAATTTATACTAATAATTTAATTTGAAAAAAGTAATCTAATTAGTATACTGTACTAATCCTTTACTTAAATGGAAAAGGATTGCAATACTAATAGGAATATGATTTCGTAAAATAAATATTAAGCACAGTTGGTAAACTCTATGGAATTTTTTATAAACCGATTTTATCCACCAATACTAACAGGAAAAAAAATTGTATAATCAATTTTAATGTTTTATGACAGTTTCTTATACCAATATCAACATGGGAAAAAAAAAAGTTATATTGTTGAATTTAATTGTTTTCGATTTGCTACGAGAATACCTAAAAGTGAAAATAATGATTATGTAAATACGAACATTATTTACTAAAAAGTATAAATGGAGAGGGAACCATTGACATCAATTAAAACGCTTTCATAAAATCTAAATTATTGATGGTAAAATTCTCTTTTCGTAATTATTTATAATAATTAATTAATTAAATTTAAAATTTATTAAAAAAATTGATATTTTAATTATTAATTAACTAAATTTAAATCTATTTTAATAAAAAATACTATATAATTATTCATAATTTATTAATTAAATTTAATTATGTTTTAATAAGTGATATTATTTCAATCTATTTCAATTACTAATTAATAATTTAAATTATATTTTATATGAACATTATTTATATATATATATACAAAACTAACTATGATTTGCATAATATTTCAAAATAAAAACAATTTAAATGGACGAGTAAATTTTTAATCAGTATCATTATATTTTGAAGAATATAATTAATTAATATTATTATTATTATTGTGAAAGTTAAGTTGTTGACTCGGCACATCAACCCCTTTCTCCAAATTTCTTATTTTGGTTTGTTTAAAACTTTAAAATACCACTTATAAAATTTTAAATTATAAAAAATTAAAATAAAAAATACCATTAAACTATACATTGATGTGTAATTAATAACAATTTTAATATTATTAGTATTAATAATGTAACCTAATTAGGAGTAAGTATTAATATTATATTCTTATGAATAAAAACTTATAAATTGAATAATGAGTTTTTCAAATGAAAATAATATTTAGCATGAATATTATTATCAATATACAATAACCAAATTAACTAAATTATTAATAACGAGAATATAAAATGAATTGACGTGTAAATTAATTAAATTAACTGTAAAATCAATAATGAAAAAAACTAGGGGTGAGAGAATTCAAATTTTAATATCTGGATTATTAATGCACTTCCACTAAGCTATGCTTGATATGAAATTAATAACTATTCTAATACTATCAGTATTAATAATATATTCTAATTAAAATTAAATATTAAAATTATATTTTGATTAAAAATATGGATAAAAATTTATAAAATTAAATAATGAGTTTTTAAATTAAAAATAATATTTCACGCAAATATTATTAATATATAATTAACTAGATTGACTATAGAATCAATAACGAGAATATAAAATGAGTTAACATGTGTTAATCAAATTAATTATAGTATGATAATAAAAAAATAATATGAATTCAAATATACCTCTCATATTTTTAATCCTTTGAAAGTAATTTATGTATTTATTAAATAATTAAATTAATTAATTAATAAATGAAAATTATAATAATATTATTATTAACAATGTATCCTAATTAAGTGTTAGTATTAGTATTGCATTTTAATTAAATTAATAAATAAATAAATAAATAATAATCTATTAATATAGTATTATAATTTAAAGCAAAATAATATTAATATTAGTAATATTTTTAATTAAAAATTTAAGTTCTAATATTAAATAAAAAAATAGGTTAATGAATCTCTTGTGTTCATTATTTTTAAGTTGTAATATTGTCATATCATATTGCATCTTTATTTTAAATTATATATAATTTATGAAAATTGAAATTTCTTTATAGAAGTATGATTATTTCTATCTAATCTTTTAATCATGAAAGTATAAGTCCATTATATATCTATGGATTTTTATGATAAATTCAAAGTTTAAATAATTATGAAAACCAAATTGTTAAAAGAAAAAAAATTTCAAACTAAAAAAAATATCATTTGTATTTCAACTAATGAAATTTTTTTTTTTAGAATATTAGAGGTAAAAACTCATAATATAATAATTTTGAGGATATTAAGGTATATTTTGAAAAAATTGAAGAATATTAGAGCAGAATAGGCCAAAATTCTTAAATAAAATGAATATTAGAGGTAAAAACTCATAATATAATAATTTTGAGGATATTAAGGTATATTTTGAAACAAATTGAAGAATATTAGAGCAGAATAGGCCAAAATTCTTAAATAAAATCGTAAAATGATAATAAATAGCACACTTTTTTAGTTTTTCTTTAGCAAATGATCAAAAATTAAGTAAATAGCATTTTTTTAGAGTTTTACTTTTATGCGCCTCTTTTAATATTTATTTAATTATATACATTTTAAAAAAAAAAATCCAAAAACTAAAATAGTTAATCGAAAAATTGAGGAAGAAAAGTGGAACCCCTAGCGTTGCCATCTCTGCCATATACAACCGACCGGTGAACAAAAAATACCGATGAACAGCCCTTACACTGATTGTTCGTCTAATACTGTCAGAATAGTTATCGAATCTTCGAAAATCGCCCAAAATTTTGAACAATTTTTTATAGCGACGCCATTTTCGTAGTGTTTTTGACAGAAATCGTAGAGTTGCTGTGAAACGTTCGTTGAAAAAGATGAACAAGTTCAAAACAGAGAAATGACAGGAACAAGATGGTTGGTTAAGACAACAACTGTTTAAGACCAGGGTTTCTTCAGAGGAACGATATGAATGAGAAACGATACGAATGAGATGAACATTAAAATAAAGTCATACCTTAGTCCATAAGTTTGTTAATATTTTAAGTTAAGTCATTTATACATAATATAATTAATGATACTCGGACAAGAATTTTTTATTTTTATATAAATTATATTACAGTCAGTATATTATTAATCAAATTAATTACAATATCAATAACGAGACATAAAAATTAATGCATGCGACGCATGCTAAAAAAATTAGTATATATAAAAGAATGAATTGGGTGAGGGCATTTGCTTCAACCAAAATACTCTATAAAATCAATGTCATCAAACGTATGATTATATCTGTATAATTATTTAAAATAATAAATTAATTAAATTCAAATGAATCATAATAAGAAAAATACTATTCTAATTATTAATTGATTAAATTCAAATCACATTATAATAAAAAATATTATTATAAATATTAATTTTTTAAATTTAAATTTTATTTTAGTTAAAAATACTATAATTATTATAATTAATTATATTCAAAATATAATTAATATTAACTATAATTATATTCAAATAATTTTCTAATAAAAATATTAAAATAAAAAATATTATTTTAATTTATTTTGTAATAATATTCCTAATATTAAATTTTAATGGATTTTTAATCTTAAACT